>PVJN01004286.1:26837-91858 GCA_004026805.1 Lasiurus borealis | reverse complement strand
ATGGAAATAAGCCTTCTGCTGGTCTGCAGCCCTGTGCTTCCTCCAAGGTCCCCTAATTTCTAAATTTTCCTAAACCTGTCTTTTTCACCCTAAAAATTCCTGTTTCAGTGACACCTTCAGATCCCCCTCTGCCCCTGCCCACACTCCAGCATCACATTCCATGTCCCATGCTGCTCACACCACTGTTACCCCCTTTCAGAGGAAGCTACAGTTTCTGGGAAGGTGATCAAGTTCCTCCTTCCACTCATTGGAGTGGGCCAAACTGACGGGGCCCCTACCTTACAGATTCTGTCGTCGACAGATCCAGAAGTGTCTGTCCACTCTCTCCAGATGCCAGCTAGGTCGTGGGCTGAGGTCCGGGAGGGCCTGGAATCCCCTGGTTCAATTCTGCTAAATCAGCACAGTGGTACCTCCCAGAGACCTATCCACCACCTACCCCCCCAACCCCCCCCCCCCAACCGCCCCGGCCCCAAACCCAGTCCACTCACCAGAGGCTAAAAAGCCAAGTATGGGTTAGTTTTCCTAGAATCTCAGGGAACCAAAAATGATACAGAAAATCGGAATAATCAAACTATGCTCGGAGAGTTTGGAGTTACATTTATTACGTTCGGGTCCAGAGGAAAATGTTTCTCAAATTCCAAGCCCCAACATGCATAAATTTTACGTATTTATATGTTTTTACTTTCTTTGTCTCCCAAATATGGGATGTTTCCTGCCCCTTTGCAAGTTCTTAAAGGGCCCCTATGTGCTGAGTGCTGAGGCCTTGAGACCTCAACCAAAGGCCTGGCCTGGTGCCAGCACTGATAATTTTGTCCAGGTAAGGTTTAATGGCCTCTCTGAAGTGAGAATAGTCTCATTTTCCTTATTATTTAAGCAAGCAAACATTTACAGAAGCCAATAGCAAGGTTGAAATTTCAAACAGCAGTTTTATATAAGATGGATACTTCACTAACAGTTTTCCATTGAATGGATGTATCAACTTCATGTATATTTGAGTTTTTATCAGTATTTTATTAAAAGCAATGTTACAATACATATATATAGAGATAGATAGATATATTGATATATATTTGAGATACATAACATTGAGGATACCATTATACACAATCAATTGCTATGCTAAAAGGAATAAGTGTTTATGATTTAAATCGCCTTCCACAAAGGTTGTACCAATTTACGTTTCTACTAGTAATATATTAAGAGTGCCTATTTCCTCATGATCTCAACAAAACAAGTGCGTTCTCAAACTTATGGATATTTACCAATCTGGTAGGTAAAAAATGTTACTATAGTGTGTGTTTTAAAAATAAACTTTATTTTTGATCAGTTTTAAGTTTACAGAAAAGTTGCACAGTACATAGTTCTATATACCTCCACTCAGTTTCCCATAATGTTAACATCTTAACATAAGTGGTATATTTGTCACAATTCATGAACTTTACTATTAAGTAAAGTGCAAGTTTACTCATATTTCTTTTGTTTTTACATAGGGCCCTTTTTCTGATTCAAGATACCACATTGCATTTAATCATCACCATGTCTCTTGGTTCATTTGGCTGTGACAGTTTCTCAGACTTTTCATGTTTTTTATTGACTTGACAGTTTTGAGGATTATAGGTCAGTTGTTTCATAGTCAGTGTACTTTGAAATTTCCATCTCGTAGATTAAATTAAACATCTTTTTTTCATATACTTAAGAACATCAGTATTTCCATTTCTGGGAACTAAGAACCCATGCTCTTAATCACTATGCTGTATGTATCCCTTTCTTGATTCACCATAATTAAAACGTTCACGGGCCAGAATACATATGGATTTCTGATTCTTCAGAAGTACGTCTTTTAAGCCTTTGTTACAGATAGAGGAGAACCATTAGCGCAAGTGATGTCAAACTTGAGTCTGATCATTGTGGTTACATAGGACTGACCAGAGGCTCCACAGGAAACAGCAGGTAGGCTGGATAATAAGTCCCTGGAAACAGAAGCAGGCTAGTAAGGATACGTTAGAGGGAAATTGGGGGCGCCAGGATTTGTTGATACCAAATGAGAGGGTCAAGAAGTCAAAGGTTACTTCTAAGTTTATGAGCTGGATATTTTGGATGTTGCCTTTAACCTCTAAAAGAAATTTAAGAGAAATACTTGAACAATTTACAACATACCAGTTACTTAATACATTAATTACTTTCTCTTTCCGTTTCTTTACCTCTGCACTACTACAATTCCCAGAGCCCCGCACTCCACCACAATCCCCTCAGAGTTGGCCGCGCAGATTTCTGGGACTTGAAGTCCGAGGCCTGTTGATCCAAGTTAAAGAAAAGGGCCTGTGGAAACATGAAGAGGTAAGGGCTTGTCTTAACAGACTGCGAAGGGAACTCTGTTTTACATTTTAACTTAAAGTGGCTTTTATTACTTTGTGTGGGGGATATGTCACGTTCTCGGGATGCGGTTTCGTGTGAGAGGGAAGACAAAAGGGGGAGCAGAGGAAACTGGCTAGGCAGGCCTGCTGGGCGAAGTTCAGGAAGGGCCGCCGCTGCTCCAGGTTCCCACAGAAATGCCCTTTCAGCCCGGGCATCTAAGCCCCGGCGAGGGCCACGGGAGCCAGACACATGCTGTGGCTTCTTCCTATTGCAGATGGACCCACCCAGGTGAAAGAGACTTGGCCGACTAATGCCTCGTGTCAGAGAAACCCAGGCCAGCTCCTCCCCCTACCTCCACCCTGTCCTCAGAAAGGGGACCTGGGTAGGCGCCTTTATTTGCAGGTTTTGTGTATTAAAGAAAACGCGGGCATGTAACGTTTTCAAATCTTAAAGTAAGTCATACTTTGTTTCTACAAATTTAGAAGGCAAAAACGTTCAATGTCATAGGAATAGAAAGGCACTGGTGCGAGCAGTTCCCCCTACTGGTTCTGCAGGAAATGGCAGCTTTAACTTGGCAGGTCGTTGTTGAAAGGCTGAGCTTCCCAATTAGTCCACAAGCCTTTTCTAAAGATTCTAAAATTAGTTTTGTATTCACTCTGCTAGTAGAATAATCGCTCTGGAATAGTGATGTGTTTTTACAATTCATACTGATACTATGCTATACTGCATTGTTAGTTTCTGCATCCTTTAAGAAACTGGTTCTGATTTTCCCTGCCTCAAAATAACTTAAAAAAATAGTTTCTAGTGATATAGCCCATACATGCAAAATAATGTATATATAAAGTCTAAAGGATAATAGTAGACTCATACCCACTACAAGCTTTAGACTGGAACATTACCAGTACTTTGAAGTCGCCAGTGTTTCCCTCCGAGATTACGTCTCTCTCCCTCCTCAGGGGACCATTATCTAGAATTTTGTGCTTATCATTCCCTTTCTTTAAAAAAAAACAATAGTTTTATGACTTATGACTTTATCCTTAAACAAAATATTTCTTGTTTTATCCATTTTCAACTTTATATAAATGGACACATATTGTATACATTTTTCTGTGGCTTGCTTTTTTTACTCAACTTTTGAGTATTTAGCTATGGTTTACATATTTCAAAGCCACTTTAAACTTAGCAAAAACTTTCTGAATTCTAAATAATAAATAAAAATTAAGATACTTAAGAGGAATTTTTAAAACTCTGGGCCTAAGGATATTTTAACAAATAGGACTTATACCTATTTCTCAAATTAGGTATAAGTCTTTCTAGAGTATGAGAATCTTGCTTATAATTATGAGAGATACTTTTCCTAGGCCCCAATAATAAAGGCCTATTTTATAAGGTATTTTAATATTTATTTTCCTCATGGAGCTAGCTCATTTTTTTTTCTTTTATAATCTTTTGTTGCCTACTTAAATAATTCTGCTATTTCTTTATACTCTAGTAAGTGTTTTATGGTTAGTTGGCTCATGTTAGCATTACCTAGATTTCTGTACAGTAGTATCTAGACTATAAAATGTTATGACCCTTTCACATTTTTTTCTATGCTTTTTCCTTTGGAGATCTCCTTTTCAGAGCTCCAGATTCTGACACTACAGATGACTTGGTATTTCCATGTTCAGCCTAATACTTATCTGTGCGACATTTCTCCCGTATCTCACTTTCCTTTTAGCCAGTATCACTTATACTGTCACCTCAGACTCAATATGTCTTTGAATATTCCTAGTATTTCCATTGTAATAGATAGTTGACTCAACATGGCTAAAACAATACTGATGTTCCCTTTTCCCAAACTATTTCATCTGGAGCTTTCTCTTTCCTTCATTGGTACGATTGTTCTCTCAATTTGAAATTTGGAGGTTATCTTTTACTTTTTTAGCCCTACTAATCCATAAGGCATGTTATAACCACATTCTTTTTCCTAGAGCATTATTTGTACCATGCCACTTAACTGCCTAATAAATTACTTTCTAATACCTATACATTAAGATCCAGGCCCCTTAGTTGGTGTATTTAAGGCCACTCAAGATCTGAGTCTAATTACTCCTCCAAGATTATCCCCCTGTTATCCCACAGGTGAATGTCAGCTAAATTGAACTTCTCGTTATCCCCAGAACATCTCATTCTTGCTGTCCCTCTTCTTTCTTTCATCATACCCAGTTTTTTAAATGCCAGTTTAAAAAGTCTTCATTTACTCTCCTAACTCCCAGTTATTTCTTTCTTTTGTCAACTCCTACTAATTTGGCATATGCTTCTTTATATCATCATTCTCCTCTCTCCTCCCTTACTGCCTTCCTTGCCAGGCACATGTACACAATACATACACACATATATATTTCCTCTCCCTAAATAAATTGCAAACTCTCTGAGGATAGGGACTATGAATACCTTTGACTCCATCAGTACCTTACAATGCATTGTGTGTAAATCGGTATTTAATAAATATCGACTTACACACAATGGAATTAATAAAAAGTCCAACGGATTGTTAGAAGGGTCTTTGAACAAATTGATCACTAGAGGTAGATAATATAGGTAAAGAATCGATTTTGAGGTTTCACTATCTCTTCTGCTCTCTGTATGTATCCCTATATCTACTACTCCAGGGTAAACAGCTGTGTGAAGAGTGATGATCATGTCCTGGAAGAGTTAGAAACAGAAGGGGAGAGGCAGCTGAAAAGCCTCCTTCAGCATCAACTTGACACCACTGTCTCCATTGAGGAGTAAGTATTGATTTTGCAAACAGGTAGAGTATCATAGACCTTTACCTCTAGGTGACCCCTTTTTAAGCTTGGATGTAACACTCCTCTCCTACCCCCCTTTCCTTGGCAAACTTCTACAAATTACGCAGGGTTTTGTTTCTATGTCTCTTCCTCTGCAAATCCTCCCATATTCTACTACGTCTATGTTAAGTATCTTTCCTATGTCTTCCCTTAACATACATAGCACTTACAATCCAATATTATCATTGCCTATTTACTTGCCTCTCCTACTGTTCTTGCACAAAATCAGAAACCATTTTTATCTTTTTAACTGTTAAATCCTCAATACCTAGCACAATGTCTGATGTATAGTAGATACTGTACTCAATAATCAAATATTTGATTCAGTCATTTATTAGTCCTGAATGAGGGGACTATTGGTGGAGTTCCATATTGTTACAGTGGCACTTCAATCTAGAAATAGGACATGAGAGAGAAATTGCCGATGAGTTTCGTTGTGCCTCTTTTAATGGTAAGCCCTATTTCTATGAATTGTAATTTGAAGTTGTTCTTACTCTCTTCATTCTTGGTTTGCAGATGTGTGTCTAAGAAAGAGAGTTTTGCTCCTGGTACTATGTACAAACCCTTTGGGAAGGAAGCAGCCGGAACTATGACTTTGTCCCAGTTCCAAACATTGCATGAGAAGGACCAGGAAACTGCTGCTCTCAGGGAACTAGGGCTCAATGAAACAGAAATCTTGATCTGGAAGAGCCATGTTTCAGGTGAAAAGGTGAGTGGGGCAATTTTTTTTTTTCCTGGAAAATGCAGAGCAATATCTCTTCATTTGACACTGAGACCCTTTTTTATTTTTAATTCTCACAAAACTAAGCTTTGTGTCTGAATCTTCTTTGATTCCTAGGACAGGGTCCTTGGGAAAGAGAAGCTATTCCTTCACTGTTTAGCTACCACATTTATAAATGCTCATTCTGGACCCTAACTCATTGCTCTTACTTTAATTATCAGACCATCCCTTTCAGGGGATGTCCTCTATGATATATGCCCTCTTATTTTGCTGATTTCAGAGGACAAGACTGAGGGCAACCCCTGAAGCAATACAGAACTGCCTTCAAGATATTGAAGAAAGGATCTCGGAGCGTCAGCGTATCCTTTGCCTGCCACAGAGATTTGCAAAGAGCAAACAGCTGACCCGGCGAGAAATGGAAATAGAAAAATCTTTATTTCAGGGTGCTGATCGTCACTCCTTCCTTAAGGCTCTTTATTACCAAGGTATGTGATCACCACTAATGTTGATGTGTTCTTTCACTAAGAGAGAGATTTACCAATAGCGCATTAAATATGAAGAGTTAGTGAAGTGGGTAGGGGAAAGACAAACTTTCACTACTTTTGAGGAGTGTGTGAGAGAGACAAATATGTTCAGAGTTAGTTGCAATTCAATTGCTATTTGTAGACGTGTGAATAAAATGCTGAGGGAGCATAGAACATAGAGCATCAAGTCAAGTTGGGATAGTCAGGAGATGACATTTCTACTAAGTCCTGATGGATTAACAGAGATTTGTCAGGTTAACAAGGTAGAGAGGACATTACAGATAATTGATGAATAGGACCAGGATTATGAAAGGACCTGGGAATAATGAAAAGGTCAGTGTGGCAAGCAGTATAGGTCTTGGCAGGGAATTAATTACAGGAGATGACACTAGAAACATGAGGCTAGATTGTACAAGTTTTTAGATTGAACTATAAATAGCACAAAAATCTGTAGAGAAATGGTCTGTGTCTTAACCAGAAAGAATGACTGTATCAGATAAGTTTTGATAGGCACTGTGTAAGGTGCACAGAAGTTTAAGAAATAGTGTCCAACTTTAAGTCAATTGCAGTCTGGTTTGAGAGAAACAGGACATTTTACTAACAATGCTAGATACAGTTGTTAAATGCTGTAGGAGTTCAGAGGAGGAAAAGGCTACTGTGCATTGGCATGACTGAAGAAGGCCTCTTGGAGGTAAGATTTAAATGTTCTTTTAATACTATATTCTTTAGGGTGGAGAGGGAAAGGCATCATAGCAGATGTTGTGAGCATTATAGTGTGTTTAGGGATGTTGTGAGAGACAAGGTAGCTAAATTTTTTTTACCTTTCTGTGTAGACAGTATAGACGTATATAGTTAGTTATTCAAATAGTTTGGATATGGTTAAAGGTTTTTGAACCAGGAGTAACATGAGAAAAACAGTATTTGAAAATGATTAATCTGGTGACCAAGAAATACAGGGTGGGGCAAAAGTAGGTTTATATGGAAAATAATACAATACTTAACAAATAATCCTATCTAATAAAAAGGGAATATGCTAATTGACCATCACTTCATCACAAAGATGGCTGCACCCACAGCTGAGGCCAAGTTCCCACAAGGAGCCTTAACAAGCAATCAGCAGGGACCTGAGGCTATGCCCTCCCCTGCCCCTGTGGGGCTTGACAGGGGACCTTAGGCTGTGTCCCCCAACCAGCAGGGCTTGAAAGGAGACCTCAAGGTGTGCTTCCCATCCTGGTGCTGGGCTAGGAGACCTCAGGCTGCTCCCCCTGTCCCAGGGCCAGGCCGGGGAACCTCAGGCCACGCCCCCCACCAGGCGACCTCCACCGCAGCACTGGACCAGGTGACCTAAGGCTGCACCTCCCCCCCCCACCCCCCCCGGCTGGGCTTGACAGGGGACCTCATGCCATACCCTCCACCCAGCAGGGCTTGACAGGGGACCTCCAGGTACACCCCCAGTGTTGGGCCAGGGGAACTCAGGCCGCACACCTGCCTAGTGGCGCTTAATGGGGGACCTGAGGCTACACCCCCCTCCCGGTGGCTGGTGGAGCTGAGGCTGAGCCCCTCACCTGTTGGGGGTTGACGGGGGACCTCAGGCCATGCCTCTCACCCATGAGGACTTGACAGGGGATCTTAGGCCATGTCTCCCACCTGGTGACAAAGGACCTCAAGGCATGCCCCCCTGCCCAGCAAGGCTTGACAAGGATGGGACTGGCCGGGTCTGGATCTAGCCTAATGGAGCAGGGGGGGGGGAGGGGGGGGGAGACAGCCGGGTCTGGGTCTCATGTGATTTTGAGGTGCATGTGGTTGGGTAGGGATTTGACTCTGGGTCCCATGGTGAGCCCCAGACTCTGACAGGAGGAAGGTTTTCATATACATTTTACTAATTTTCTTTTATATGACACTTCTATTACAGAGAAAGGGCAAATAGCAATATTAAATTATTTCCTCTAATTAATCCCCTTTTAATGTGTATAAATTTCGTTGCCCAGGTCACTAGTAATACAAGAATAAATAGTGTTTTACATATTAACAACTGTAAACCTACTTTTGCTCCACTCTTTATGATGAGAGAGTGGAAGAAATGGAAGCAGGAGAAATGTTTTAGGACAGTGGTCGGCAAACTGCAGCTCGAGAGCCACATGCAGCTCATGAGCTGCGTTTTGCTGCTCTGTTGACTAATGAGTTTGCCGACCACTGGGATAGGGGCTTAATGACAAGGAACAACAATAGCCTGTAATTATTGGATTTGAGAATATAGGTCAGTGGTTGGCAAACTCATTAGTCAACAGAGCAGCAAATCATGGCTCACGAGCCGCCAACCACTGATTTAGGAGGTAATACAGTTAGTCCTTAGATATGAAGATATGGACTAGAATGATGGCAGTGGAATTAGGAAGAGGTAGATATGATTGTAATAGACATTACAAGGTAAGAATTGGTAAAATTTGTTGACTGAGGCTTGAAGGAGGATAGTCAATAGAGAAAAGTGTGTCAAAGGTAATTCAGTCAAGGCTGTGTGACTTAATTGTCAAAATTAAGAAAGCTTTTATGGGGAAATTTTGAGGAAAATAATAAGTTTGATTTTGAACATGTTGAATTAGTGAGAATGGCAGGTTCATTAATGCAGATATTGAGGAGGCAGTTAGAAATGCAAAGTGAAGCTCAAGGGAGAGGTCAAAACTAGATCTATAGAATTGGAAATCATCTATGCTTAGAAGTAAAACCATGACAATGAATGGATGATTTGTTAGTTAGCATAGACATAGAAGAGCTGTGGTGAAGAAAGGAAAATAACAAATGAATAGCCTTTTGTAGAGAGGCATTAATATGTACTGATTAAGGACATAGGTTCTAGAGGCAGATTCCTGGAGGCAGACTCATGGGAAAATTCTGATGCCCCACTTATTCTGGTGCTATAAGATTTTGGGCAAGTTACCACTCTGTCCTTCAGTTTCTTTGTTTGTAAAGTGACAATATTAATAGTAGCTATATAGTAGGATTGTTCAGAAGATTGAGGTAATACATGTGAATCAGAGCAGTGCCTGGTATTTGGGGGTGGGTGGGTAGTATTTGAATCTGTTCTGTTTCCTATCTTTGAAACTCCTTGCTTTAAACCTTCACAGCATACCACAAAAAGACAAGTGCAGACAAGTACATGACCTCAATGAAGAGGAAGATAAAATTAGGCACAAAAGGCAAGTTGAGAGTTTTCTTACAGTGTTAGATTTAGGAATGTAACCTAGGGTCCCAGACTTCTAAATTGAGTGCTTATTTAATTCCATATCCGGTATATGACAATGTTTATAGGAAATTATCCAGAGGGAGCATATTATTCTGATATAGAATATTAAAGAGAGGAACTAGAAGAAGTTGTAAAGCTTTTACATTTAGTGTTGTTGAGTTTTACTCTATGCCTTTAAGTTATTATATCAGACGTAAAACAACCTTAATATTTTTTACATCTTATTTCACAAGTAACTGAATATTTTTATTATTCAGTAAAGTATAAATATTGATGATGATGATGATGATGATGATGATATAATAGCTAATATTTTCTTTTATTTTTTAAAAGAACTTACAATGATTTTTTGGGGGTGTGCAATTCTGTGAATTGTAAAGCATGTTAATCATGTAGATTCATGTAATCACCACTACAGTCAGGATAAAGAACAGCTCCATCACCCTAAAACTTCTTCATACTGACCATTGGTAGTCACCCCAACTCCACCCATAATCTCTGGCAATCACTGATCTGTTTTCCATCACTGTAGTTTTGTCCTTTAGAGAATGTCATGCAAATGGAATCACAAGATATGTAATCTTTTGAGAGTAGCTTCTTTCATTTAGCATAATGCCTTTGAAATTAATTCAAGTTGTGTGTATCAATGGTTCATTCATTTTGCTGAGTAGTGTTCCATTGTATGGATGTTCCAAAGTTTGTTTATCCATTCTCCATTGAAGTGTACTTGAGCTGTTTTCAGGTTATGGTGATTATGAATAATACTGATATGAACATTCTTGTACAGGTTTTTGTGTGAACATAAAATTTTTATTTCTCCAAGGTAAAATATCTAGGAGTGGGATTACTGGGTCATATGGTAAGTGTTAATTTAACTTTATAAGAACCTGCCAAACCATTTTCCAGAGTGGCTGAATCATTTTGCATTCCCACCAGCAATGTATGAGAATTCCAGTTGTTCTGCATCTTTGTCAGCATTTGGTATTGTTGGTACTTATTTTAGTTATTCTATTAGCTGTGAAGTGGTATCTCATTGTAGTTTTAATTTGCATTTTCTTAGTGGCTAATGATGTTGAACATCTTTTCATATGCTTATTTGCCATCCTTATATCCTGTTTGCTGAAGTGTCTATTCAAATCTTTGGCTGTTTTTTAATTGGGTTGTTTATTTTCTTCCTGATGACTTGTGAGAGTTCTTTATATATTCTAAACATAATTCTTTGTTGTATACCTGATTTGCAAATATTTTATCCCAATATGTAGTATGTCTTTTCATTCTTTTAACACTATCTTCTGTAGAACAAAATTTTTATTATGGTAAAATATACCTTACTAAAATGGACTGTTTTAACCGTTTTTTAAATGTTCAGTGCTGTGGCATTAAGTATATTCACATTGTTGTGCAACCATAACCACTGTCCATCTACACAACTTTTTCATCTTCTCAAACTGAAACTGTGTACCCATTAAACACTAACTCTCCTTTTTCCCCTCTCCTTAGCCCCTGGCAACCACTGTTCTTTCTGTCTCTATGAATTGACCACACTAGGTACCTCATGTAAGTGGGATTATACAGTATTTATCCTTTTTTCACTTTGCATAATGTCCTCAATTATTCATGTTGTAGCATATGTCCAAATTTCCTTCTTTTTTAAGGCTGAATAATAATCCATTGTATGGATATACTACGTTTTTTAATCCATTCATCTGTCAATAGACACTTGTTTTGCTTCTACCTTTTGAAAATTGTGAATAATGCTGCTATGACCTGGATGTATAAGTATCTGTTGAAGTTACTGCTCTCCATTCTGTTGAGTAAATACCCAGAAGTAGAATTGCTAGATCATATTGTAATTCTATGTTTATTTAATCTTTTGAGTAATCACCACTGGTTTCCATAGAGGCTATATCATTTTACCTTCCCACCAGCAATGTACAAGAATTCCAGTTTCTCTATACCCTAGCCAACACTTTCTTTTATTTATTTTTTTAGACTAGCCATCCTAATGTGTGTGAAGTGGTATTTCTTTATAGTTTTTTAAAAATATAGTTTTATTGATTTCAGAGAGAAAAGGAGAGGGAGAGAAACATAGAAACATCCATGATGAGAAAGAATCATTGATTGGCTGCCTCCTGCACACCACCCACCAGGGATCAAGCCCACAGCCCAGGTATGTGTCCTGACCGGGAATTGAACTATGACTTCCTGGTTCATAGATCGATGCTCAACCATTGAGCGACACCAGCTGGGTTCCTTACAGTTTTGTTTTGCATTCCCCTAATGACTAGTGATGTTGGTTATCTTTTCATGTGCTTTTTGGACATTTGTGTATCTTTGGAGGAATGTCAAGTCCTTTGCTATTTTTTAAATAGGTTGTTTATTTGTTGTTGGGTTGTAGGCATTCTTTACATATTCTGGACATTGATCCTTTATCAGATTTATGATTTACCTATATTTTCTTCAGTTCCTTGGGTTGCCTTCTCTCTCTGTTGATAGTATCCTCTGATGCACAAAAGTTTTTATTTTTTTATGAAGTCCAGTTTCTCAATTTTTTTTTGTTACTTGTGTTTTTGCTGTTTTATCTAGTAAATCACTGCCAAATCTAATGTCATAAAACTTTTCTCCTATATTATCTTCTGAAAGTTTTATATTTTTAAGCTCTTACATTTAGGTCTTTAGTCCATTTTGAGTTACTATTTGTGTATGGTATAAGATAAGGTGCCCAACTTCATTTTTAAAATGTTGGTATTTAGTTTTTCTAGTACTACTACTTGTTGAAGACTGTCCTTTCCCATTAAATGGACTTAGCACCCTCTCTGAGAATCACATGACCATTAATATGAGAGCTTCTCCATTCTATTCATTTGGTTTATATTTCTGTCTTTATGCCTGTGCCACAGTTTTAATTACTGTAGATTTAAAATCAATAATTTTTTTCTTATTAAAAATTATGTTCACTATTTGTGGTCCCTTGAAATACATATGAATTTTAGAATAGCTTTTTCTATTTCTGCAAAAATTGTCATTGGGGTTTTGGTAGAGATTACATTGAACCTATAGATCACTTTGGGTAATATTGATATCTAAATGATATTAAGTGTTCAATCCATGAACATGGGATGTCATTACATTTATTTGTGTCTTTAATTTCTCTCAGCAACATTCTGTAGTTTTCAGTGTACAACTTTTTTTGCCTTAGCAAATATTTTAAATTTTGATACATTCCAGTTTATCAAATTTTCTCTCTCATGGATCATAGTTTGGTTTTCACATGCCTAAGAACTCTTTTTCTAATACCAGATTATAAAACATAATTTTTCCTTTGTTTTTTTTTTCTAACAGTTTTATAGTTATATATTTTTCATTTAGGAAAATGAAAAATATATAACTATATTTCTATGATCCATTTTGACTTTATATAAGGTGTGAGGTGTAGGTTGAGATTTACTTTTTTGCCTATGTATATCCAATTGTTCTAGTGCTTGTTGAAAAGAATATTCTTTCTCCATTTACTTGCCTTTGCATTTTTATCAGAAATCTGGCTATATATTTGTATTAACAGTGAGCATCATAATTAATGATTGAAGACTGAAAAATTTCCCCCAATATCAGGAATAAGACAAGAATGTCCACTCTAACTACTTCCATTCACAGTGGAATGAAATTAGAAATCAATAATAGAAGGACATTGCCCTGGCCACTGTGGCTCAGTTGGTTGAAGCATCATCCTATACACCAAAAGATTGCAAGTTCGATTCCCAGTCAGGGCACATACCTAGGTTGCAGGTTCTATCCCTGGTTGGGATGCCTATCGGAGGCAATCAATCAGTGTTTCTCCCTTCTCTCTCTCTCCTTTTCTCTCTCTCTAAAAAAAATAATAGGAAATTAAGAAGTCTAAAAATATGTGGCAATTAAATAACACTACTGAATAACCAGTTGATCAATAAAGTCACAATGGGCATTAGAAAATACTTTGAAATGAGTAAAAACAAACAACATGTCATAACTTATGAAATGCAGTAAAAGCAGTATTTTAAAGGGATATTTAAAGGTGAAAATGCCCATATTAGTAAAAAAGAGAGATCTCAACTTACTAACCAAAACTTCTATCTTAAGAAGCTATAAAAATTTGGCCAAACCTATAAAAATGTACAACACCAAGAGTGAAGCATAATGTAAATTATGGGCTGGGTAAATTATGATGTGCCAGCATAGTTTCATTATTTGTAACAAATATACCACTCTAATGGAAGATATTGATAATGGGTGAGACTATGCATGTGTAGGGACAGGGGACTGTATAGAAAATTTCTGTACTTTCCCTTCAATTTTGCTGCGAACCAATAACTTCTCTAAGAAAAAGTCTTAATAAAATAAAAACTAAACTACAAAAAGAAGAGCAAACTAAACTCATATCAAGCTGAAGAAAGGAAATAATACTACTAAAGGTTAGAGGCAAAATAGGGGAAATAGAGAATTGAAAAAATAGAGAAAACCATCAAACCAAAGATTGTTTTTTTGTTGTTGTTTGTTTGTTTTTTGTTTTTTTTTGAAAGAGCAACAAAATTTACAATTCAAGCTAGACTTACCAAGGAAAAATGAGAGGATACTCAACATTCTTATACCTTGCTCTACTTTTTTTTTCTTTTTCTATTATATAGCTTTGGTTCACCATTTACTTTCAACCTTTTAAAAAAATCTGAATTGTAGACAGCAAATAGTTAGGTTATGTTTCCTTTTTAGATTATGTTTCCTAGGTAGGATATTGTTCAGTTGAGTAGAATGTTTACTATATATATATATATATATATATATATATATATATATATATACATATATATATATATATATATATACACACACACACACACACACACACACACACACACACATATTTGTATTGGAATTAGTTTATAAAATAGGCTTTACAAAATCTGCTATTTTGCTATTTGTGTTTTTGTATGTCTTGTATTTTTGTTTGTTTGTTTGTTTCTCTCTTACTCCGTTTATTTCTTAATGTTAAATAGATATTCTCTGTATACTATTTTGATTATGTTGCTACTTCTTTTACTATTTTAAACATTAACTTCTTAGTAGTTGCCCTGGGGATTATAATTAACATCTTAGCTTAAACAAATTAGTTTGTATTATTACAAACTTAATTTCAATAATATTCAAAAACTTTGTTGTTATTTAGGTCGGTTCTCTTCTTCCTCTCCTGTGCTATTATTCTCATACAAATTGCATCTTTATATATTTTAAGCTCATCAACATTTTTATAATTATTGCTTTATGCTATTATCTTATAAGTCAGATAGGACAAGAAAAATAGTTACAAAGACAAAAACATTTAGGCCTAGCTGGTTTGGCTCAATGGATAGAGTGTCAGCCTATGGACTGAAGGTTCCTGTGTTCAGTTTCAGTCAAATGCACATTCCCAGGTTTCGGGCTTGATCCCCAGTAGGGGGCGTGCAGGAGGCAGCTGATCAATGACTCTCTCTCATTGATTTTTCTATCTCCCTCTCCCTTCCTCTCTGAAATCAATTAAAAAAAAAACCCAAAACATTTATACTGCCTTTTACTAGTATGTTTAATTATGTAATCAACTTTATTTTTACTTGTTTTTGAATTTCAAAAGATATTTCTTTTTTTAATTAAATCTTTATTGTTGAAAGTATTATATATGTCCCCCTTTTTCTCCCATAGACCTCTTCTAGCTCACTCCACCCCCTACCCCAGCCCTTTACCACCCTATTGTCTATGTAGATGGGTTATGCATATATGCGTATAAATTCTTTGGTTGGTCTCTTCCCAAACACCCACCCACCTTTCCTCTGAGATTCCACAGTCTTGTTCTATGCTTCTATATCTCTAGATCTATTTTGTTCCTCGATTTATTTTGTTCAGTAGATTTCACATATGCGTGAGATCATGTGGTACTTGTCTTTTTCAAACTGGCTTATTTCACTTAGCATGATACTCTCCAGATCCTTTTTTGCTGTCTCAAAGGATAAGAAATGCTTCTTTTTCACTGCTGCATAGTATTCCATGGTGTAACTATCACAGCTTTTTTATCCACTCATCTTGGGCTGTTTCCAGATCTTAGCTATTATAATTGTGCTGCTATGAACATAGGGGTGCATACTTTCTTTCTGATTGGTGTTTCAGATCTCTTTATTCCTAGAAGTGGGATCACTGGATCAAATCCATATTTAATTTTTTGAGGAAACTGCACTAGGCTGCATTCCCACCAGCAGTGTACTAAGGTTCCCTTTTTTCCACATCCTCATCAGCAGTTGTCATTTATTGGTTTGTTGATGGTAGCCATTCTGACAGGTATGAGTAGATACCTCATTGTCATTTTAATTTGCATCTTTCTGATGATCATTTTTTGCATATATCTCTTAGCCATCTGTAGGTCCACTTTGGAGAATTGTCTGTTTAGATCCTTTATCCATTCCATTTTTAATTAGATTGTTTGTCTTCTGTTTGTTAAGTTATAGGAGTTCCCTATATATATTGGAAATTAACCCCTTATCAGGTGAATCATTGGAAAATACATTCTCCCATGCAGTGGGCTCCCTTTTCATTTTGTTGATGGTTTCTTTGGCTATACAGAAGCTTTTTATGTTGATGTAGTTCCATTTATTTTCTCCTTAGTTTCCTTTGCCCTAGGAGATATATCCACAAACATATTGTGAGAGATATCTGAGATTTTGCTCCCTGTGGTTTCTTCCAGGATTTTTATAGTTTCAAGGCTTATGTTTAAGTCTTTTATATATTTTGAGTTTATTATTGTGTATGGTGTAAGTTGGTGGTCAAGTTTCATTTTCTTTATTTGCATGTATCTGCCTAATTTTCTCAACACCATTTATAGAAGAGGCTATCTTTATTCTGTTGTATGTTCTTGCCTCTTTTTGTCAAATATTGAGTGTAATGGCTTGAGTCTATTTCTGGGGTCTCTGTTCTGTTCTGTTCCATTAATCTATATGCCTGTTCTTGTGCCAGTACCAGCCTGTTTTGATTATAATAGTTTTGTAGTATACCTTGATATCTGGTATTGTGATCCCCCCAAGTTTCTTCTTTCTAAAGATTGCTATGGTTATTTGGAGTCTTTATTGGTTCCATATAAGTTTTTGGATTTCCATATTGTTCTAGATCTGAAAAATATGCTGGTGGTATTTTAATAGGAATTGCATTGAATTCATAGATTGCTTTGGGTAGTGTGGACCTTTTAATGATGTTAATTCTACCAGTCCATGAACAAGGTATATTGTTCCACTTGTTTATATCTTCCTCTATCTCTATTTTCTTTTTTCCTCCATTTTTTTCTTTATTGATTAAGGTATTACAAATGTGTCCTTATCCCCCCATTATCCCTACCCCCCACTGATGCCCTCACCCCCCTGATATCTATGTCCATTGGTTATGCTTATATGCATACATACAAGTCCTTTGGTTGATCTCTTCCCTTACCTCCACCCTCCCCTATCTTCCCTCTGAGGTTTGAGCATCTGAACGATGCTTCTCTGTTTCTAGATTTGTTTTTGTTCATCGGTTTATGTTGTTCATTATAATTCACAAATGAGTGAGATCATGTAATATTTATCTTTCTCTGACTGACTTATTTCAGTTAGCATAATGCTCTCCAGCTCCATCAATGCTATTGCAAGTGGTAGGAGTTCCTTCCTTTTTACAACAACATAGTATTCCTTTGTGTAGATGTACCACATTTTTTTAATCCACTCATCTGCTGATGGGCACTTAGGCTGTTTCTAAATCTTAGCTATTGTAAATTGTGCTGCTATGAGCATAGGGGTACATATATCCTTTCTGATAGGTGTTTCTGTTTTCTTCGGATATATTCCTAGAAGTGGGATCACTGGGTCAAATGGAAGTTTCATTTCTAATTTTTTGAGGGAACTCTGTACTGTCTTCCACAGTGGCTGCTGCACCAGTCTGCATTCTCACCAGCAGTGCACCAGGGTTCCTTTTTCTCTGCATCCTCCCCAGCACTTGTGCTTTGTTGATTTGTTGATGACAGCCATTCTGACAGGTATAGATGGTACCTCATTGTTGTTTTGATTTGCATCTCTCTGATGATTAGTGACTTTGAGCATGTATTCATATGTCTCTTGGTCTTCCTTTCGAAAAGTGTCTGTTTATGGCCATTGCCCAGTTTTTGACTGGGTTGTTTGTCTTCCTTTTGTTAAGTTGTATGAGTTCCCTCGGAGATACCTTTGGCAAATATGTTCTACCATGCAGTAGGTTTTCTTCTTGTTTTGTTGATGGTGTTTCTTTCGCTGTGCAGAAGCTTTTTTGTTTTGGTGTAGTCCCATTTGTTTATTTTCTCTGTAGTTTCCATTGCCCTAGGAGCTGTGTCAGTGAAGATATTGCTTTGGCATGTACCTGAGATTTTGCTGCCTGCGGATTCCTCTAATATTTTCATGGTTTCCCAAGTTATGTTTAAGTCCTTTATCCATTTTGAGTTTATTTTTGTGTATGGTATAAGTTGGTGGTCTGCTTCCTTTTCTTTTTTTTTTATTGCTTGTGTCTAACCAAATTTCCCAGCACCACTTATTGAAGAGACTGTCTTGACTCCATTGTATGTTCTTGTCTCCTTTGTCAAATATTAATTGAGCATAGTGGTTTAGCTTGATTTCTGGGTTCTCTTTTCTTTTCCCATTGGTCTATATGTCTATTCTTGTGCCAGTACCAAGTAGTTTTGAGAATAGTGGCTTTGTAATACATCTTGATATTGGTATGGAGATCCCTCCTACTTTGTTCTTCTTTCTCAGGATCTCTGCAGTGCAGCTATGTATTCTTTTAGTTTGTTTGTTTCTTTAATTTTTTATTCCAGTTGAATTTTTGGAGAGTTCTTTCTAGATCTGTAAAATATGCTGTTGGTATTTAGATAGCTTTGGGTAATATGGACATTTTAATTATGTTGATTCCACCAATCCATGAACACAGTATGTTCTTTCATCTATATATGTTTTCCTCTCTCTTTTTTCAACATCCTGTAATTTTCTGAGTAGAGGTCTTTTGTGTCCTTAGTTAAGTTTATTCCTAGGTATCTTAATTTTTTTGGTGCACTAGTAAATGGGATATTTTTTTTCATTTCTCTTTCTGTGAGTTCATTATTGGTATATAAAAATGCCATAGATTTCTTGGTGTTAATTTTGTGTCCTGCTACATTGCCAAATTCATTTATTAAGTCTAATAGTTTTTTAATGAAGTCTTTATGGTTTTCTATGTACAGTATCATGTCATCTGCAAATAATGACAATTTTACTTCTTTTCCAATTTGGATGCCTTTTATTTCTTCTTCTTGTCTGATCGCTTGGCTAGCACTTCCAGTACTATGTTGAATAGGAGTGGTGAAAGCAGGCATCCCTGTCTTTTTCTTGTTCTTAAGGTAAATGGTTTTAGTTTTTGCCCATTGAGTATGATGCTGGCTATAGGTTTGTCGTATCAGGCTTTTATTGTGTTGTGATATCATCTTTCTATTCCCACCTTATCGAGCATTTTTATCAGAAAAGGGTGTTGGACTTTGTCAAAAGGCTTTTCTGCATCAATTGATATGATTATGTGATTTTTTATTTTGTTTCTCAATTTGTTTATGTGATGTATCCCATTTATTGATTTGCAGATTTTGTACCAGCCTTGCATCCATGGAACATATCCCACTTGGTCATGGTGTATAATCTTTATAATGTAATGCCTCTTCTAGTCTACTGTTTAAGCCTTCCATTGTGTTCTTTATTGCAGCTATGTCATTCTTCATTTCCTCTTGGTTCCTTTTTATGTTGGTGACATTCTCATTCAGCTCCTTAGAATTCTCATTGAGTTGTATGTATTTGTCATTGAGTTGTTTGTATTTGTCATCCAGCCATTTAAGCATCCTTATAACCATTACTCTGAATTCTTTCTCTGACAAGTTATTTACCTTAATTTCATTTAACTCCCATTCTGGTGATTCTTCTTTTTCTTCCTTCGGGGATTGCTTTTTTTGTCTTCCTATGTTTTGTTGTATGGTTTTAATTGTAGATCCGATTGTTTTGCTACCCAGGTTCTTTGGGGGATGGTGCTACTCGTGTGATCTCCCAGGTCCCTGGGCTTGGAAATCTAGCATAGCTCCCTACTTGAGCTATTGGTGTTCTCTTGTAGGCCTCCAAGCTGGAAAGGTGCAACTGTGGTGTCTAGAAGTCAGCAGCTATGGGGGAGGGGTCCCATTTTTTGCTATTTTGCGCCCTTGGTTGAAATCACGCATGACCTAATGGGGACTCAAAGTGATTCCCAGGAGCTTTCTGTTGGGGTGGTGGGGTTCAGGAGGCCTGTGCTCTGGAAATGTGTGTAGTGTCCAGAGTTCTGTAGTTGTGGGGTGGGCAGACTCAGCTTTTGCTGCTGCCTCTGTGGTTGGATACACATACCCCCAGTGGCAGCTCACAGTGGCACCCATGGTGCGTTTGCCAGCAGGGTGTACTGATGCTCTATGAAGGTCCCTGGCGCTGAAGCCTCGTGATTGTAGTGTTTTCGGCAGGTATCCCAGAAGAGGGAATTCAGATTTTCTACAGCCCAGCAATACACCCCTGTTTGTATAAGTGCACACCCAGCAGGGCTCACAATGGCACCCAAGGGCTGCCTGTGGAGCTGTGGGCTTGGGAGGCCTGCACACTGGAAAAGTGTGTGACTGTAGTGTTCAAAGTTCTGCAGCTGTGGGTTGGGAACACTCAGTTTTTGCTACTGCATCTGTGATTGGATACGCACACTCACAGGGGCACTGGCAGTGCATTTGCCAGTGCAGTACACTGAAGCACTCTGAAGGACCCTGGCATTGAAACTGTGCAATTGAGGTGTCTATGGGCAGGTATCCAAGATAAGTGAATTTAGAATTTCTACTGCCAGGGTAGTGATACCTGTTTGTCCAAGATTGCACCCAGCGGGGGCTCACAGTGGCTCACAAGAGCACTTGTGGAGCGAGAGGTTCAGGGGGCCTGCTTGCTGGAAATGTACAACTGTGGCAGTGTGTTTGCTGGTGCAGAGCTCTGACGCACTCTGAGGGGACCTGATGCTGAAGTTGTGCAGCTGGGGTGTCTGTGGGCAGTTATTCAGGAAGAGTGAATTCATAATTTCTACTGCAAGGCAGTGTGCCATTGTCTGTACAAAATCACACCCAGTGGGGGATCACAGTGGCTCACAAGAGCGGCTTGTGGAGTTGTGTGCCCTGGAGGCCTGTACACTGGAAACATGCGTGTGACTGTGCTGTCTAGAGGTCTGCCACTGGGGAGGGTGAAGTCGCACTTACCTTTGGAGGTGAAGGTGCCAGAGTCTGTGCGTCTGCACGTGGGGCAGCAGCATTTTGGCTGGAGTGGCTGCCAGGTCACAGGCAGTGTCCATGCCCTGTCTGGGTGGTGATGCTGATGAATTCCTAGAAGAGGCCATTCTCCCCTTCAAGATGGTATGGGCTCCCTGCCTGACTCCCGCAGTCTGGGGAGTGCCCACAGCAGTGGTAATCTCTCCCAGTCCAAGAGAGCCTGGTCTGCCAACCCCTGCTCTTCCTGTTAGATTTAACTGCCCTCTATCTCTATTTTCAACGCCCTGTAATTTTCCAAGTACAAAGTTTTTATATCCTTGGTCTAGTTTATTTCTGGGTATCTTAATTTTTTTGTTACAATGGTCAATGGGATTGTTTCTTTCCTCCTTTTCTGAGAATTCATTATTGGTACATAAAAATGGCATTGATTTCTGAGTGATAATTTTGTATACTGCTACATGGCTGAATTCCTTTACTATCTGTAGTAGTTTTTGGTGGAATCTTTAGGGTTTTCTTTGTACAGCATTGTGTCATCACAATGACAGTTGTACTTCCTCCTTTCCAATTTGGATGCCTTCTGTTTCTTATTGTCTGATTGCTGTGGCTGGGATTTCCAGTACTACATTTAGTGACTGTGGTGAAAGTGGACATCCTGTCTTGTTCCTGTTCTTAGGGGAAATGGTTTTAATTTTGCACATTGAGTATGATGTCGGCTATAGGTTTTTTATATATGGTCTTTATTATGTTGAGATATGATCCCTCTATTCTAATTTGCTGAGAGGTTTTATGAAAAATAGGTAGTGTATTTTTTCTAAAAATGCTTTTTCTGCACAAATTGATATTATCATGTGATTTTTGTCTTTCAATTTGTTTACTTGATGTAGACAGTTATTGATTTGTGAATATTGTACCAGCCTTAACCTCTGGGATAAATCCTGTTTAGTCATGGTGTATGATGTAATATATTGCTGGATCTGATTTCCTAATACTTTTTGAGGATTTTAGCATATGTGTTGATCAGGGATATTGGCCTATAGTTCTCTTTTTTTTGTAGTGTCTTTATCTGGTTTTGAAATTAGGATAATGCTGGTCCCATAAAAAGAGGTTATGGAACTCCCCTGTGAATTCGTCTGGGTCATAGTTTTTGTTTGCTGGGAGTTTTTTGTTTGTTTGTTTGTTTTTTACTGCTTCTATTTTATCGGTGGTTATTGACCTATTCAGGTTTTCTGTTTTTTCCTGATTCAGTTTTGGAAGATTGTATTTTTTGGGGGGAATTTGTCCATTTCATCTACATTGACTACCTTATTGGCATGCAGTTGTTCATAGTATTTTCTTATATTCCTTTGTATTTCTGTGGTGTCACTTGTTACTTCACCTCTTTTGTTTCTGATTTTGCTTATTTGGGTCCTCTCTCTTTGTTTCTTGATGAGTCTGGCCAACAGTTTATCAATATAGTTTACCTTTTCAAAGAACCAGCTCTTGGTTTCATTAATTTTTTAAATATATTTTTTGGCCTCTATGTCATTTATTTCTGCTCTAATCTTTATTATTTCCTTCCTTCTACCTATTTTGGGTTGTTCTTGTTGTTCTCTTTCTGATTATTTAACTTGTATGGTTATATAGTTTGTTATTAATTTTTTTTTGTATCTTGAAGTAGGCCTGTAGTGCTATAAAAACTTCCCTTTCAGGACTGCTTTCACTGTGTCACATAGATTTTTGATTGTTGTGTGTTTATTTGTATTTGTTCCCAAGATGTTTTTTATTTCTTTCTTGATCTCATTAATAACCCATTCATTTATACTAATAAAAGGGTAATATGCAAATTGGTCAGAATGCCCTTACAGTAACGATCGAATAGTAGGCTGCGTGAGGTGACCAGGCTGGTGAGGGGCGGGGGTGGGGGGGCAGTGAGGGGCAACCAAACAACCAAACTTCAGGCTATGTGGGGTGACCAGGCCGGCAGAGGGGGAAGTGAGGTGCAACCAAATGACTGAACAGAAGGCTGCATGGGGCAACCAGGCCAACAGAGGAGGGCAGTGAGGGGTGACCAGACCAGCAGAGGGCGCAGTTGGGGGCACCCATGCTGGCAGGGGATGGGAGTGAGGGGTGACCAGGTTGACACAGGGGAGCAGTTGGGGGTGAACAGTCCAGCAGGGGGACAGTTGGGGGTGACCAGGTCAGCAGGAGGGGGGCAGTTGGGGGCAACCAGGTCAGCAGGGGGAGCAATTGGAGGTGACCAGCTTGGCAGGCAGAGGTGATTAGGGGTGATCAGGCTGGTGGGGGGGCAGTTAGGGGCTATCAGGCAGGCAGGCAGGTGAGCAGTTAGGAGCTAGTGGTCCAGGATTGTGAGAGGGATGTCCGAGTGTCAGTTTGGTCTCGATCCTGGGGAAATCCACCAAGGGGTTCTGCATTGGAGAGAGTGCAGGCTGGGCTGAGAAGACCCTTCCCCGTCCACCCTTGCACACATTTTTGTGCGCTGGGCCTCTAGTAGTTTAATAACATGCTATGTAGCCTCCATATGTTTTAATGTTTTTACTATAGTTGATTTCTAATTTTGTTCCTTTGTGATCTGAGAAGATGCTTGATATGATTTCAAGCTCCTTCAACTTGTAGAGACTTGTGTTGTGTCCTAATATGTGTGGTCTTTCTTTGAGAATGATTCATGTGTACTTGAGAAGAATGTACATTCTGCAACTTTGGAGTGAAATGTTCTATTATGTGTCAATTAAATTCACATGATCTAGTGTGTCATTTGGAGTCTCTGTTTCCTTGTTAAGTTTTTGTCTTAATGATATCCAGTAACATTAGCAGGGTGTTAAAAGTCCCCTATGAATGTATTGCTATAGGTCTCTCAAAATCTACAAGTGTTTGTATGTGTGTGTGTGTGTGTGTGGGTGTGGGTGTGTGTGTGTGTTTTCTGATAATCCTCACCTGATTTTTTTTTTTAGAGAGACAATGGAAGGGAGAAGGAGAATCAGAGAGAAACATCGATGTTAGAGAGACACATCAATTGGTTGCCTCCTGCATACACCCTAACCCCAGGCCTGGGAGCCTGCAACCAAGGTACGTAACCATTACTAGAATTGAACCTGGGACCCTTCAGTCTATGGACTGAGGCTTTGTCTACTGAGCCAAATTGGCTAGGGCTAGAAGTTTTTTAATATATTTAGGTGCTCCTATATTTAGTGCATATACGTTCACCAAGGTTATATACAATTGTTGGATGGATCCATTTACTATGATGTAGTGACTTTTATTATCTCTTGTGATAGCCCTCATTTTGAAGTTTATTTTGTCACATATGAGTATTGCTACCCCAGCTTTTTTTTTTTTTTTTTCCACTTGCCTGGAAAATTTTTTTCCATTCCTACTCTTATCCTGTGTGAGTCTTTTGTGCTGAGGTGGGTCTCTTGTAGATAGCATGTATTGGGTCATGTTTTTGTATCCATTCAGTTACTCTATATCTTTTGATTAGAGCATTTAATCCATTTAAATTTAAGGTTATTATTGATAGGTACTTTTTTGTTGTCATTTTACTTCTGTATGCCCATGTTTTTTTCCCTCCCCCCCCCTCTCTTTCTCTCTCTCTCTCTTTTTCTCTCTCCTTCTCATTACAACAGTCCCTTTAGCATTTCTTATGGTGCTGGTTTGGTAGCAATAAACTCCTTTGAACTTTTTTTTTTTTGGTCTAGGAAACTCTTTATTTCACCACCTGTTTAGAATGAGTCTGGCTAGGTATAGTAATCTTGGTTTCTGATCCCTGCTTTTTGTTGCCTTGAGTATTGAATTTCATTTCCTTTTGGCCTGTGGAGTTTCTGATGAAAAAAATCAACTGACAGCCTTATGGGAGCTCCTTTGTAGGTAACAAATTGCTTTTTTTCTTTTTGCTGCCTTTAAGATTCTCTGTTTTATGTGTGTTTTGTTTTTTAATTATGGCATTTTAATTATGATGTGTCTAGGTGTGGGCCTATTTGGATTCTTCTTGCTTGGGTCTTTCTGTGCCTTCTGTAGTTGTGTGACTTTTTCCTTCACCTTTTGGCACACCTATTATTGCAAATATTGTTACATTTCATGTTACATTTCATAACTTCCTTAGTGTCCTTCCTTTTTTTTGGTTTTGTTTTCTCATTGAGTGATTTTTTCCTACCCTGTCTTCTAATTCACTGATGCAATCCTTGGCTTCTCCTAATCTGCTGTGTATTCCTCCCACATAGCATTAATAAAGAATGCTATGTCATTTTTCATAATTGCTATATTTTCTCATGCTGTTGACCATCTTTGCCATCCTTATTCTGAACTCTGTGTCTAATAAATTTCTTTCTCTATTTCATTTAGCTCTTCTACAGAATTCTCTTGTTCTTTCATTTAGGGCTTTTTTTTGTCTCTCCATTTTGGCTACCTGATTTGGTTTGTGTCTGTGTATTAGGCAGATCTACTAGGAGTCCCAATCTCTAGTGCAGGACAATGTCAAACACTGTGACTGGCCCTGAGTGGTCTGTTTGGAGCTATCTGCAATCCACAGCTTTTAACTCCCTCTGCTGCGGCTGGGTGCCTTTGGAAAGGACCAAGATGTCCACCAGGGACTGCTTTTTGTAGCTTCTGGACTCAGATTAGGTCAGGCAAAGACTCCAAGCCTCCAGACACCAGCCTACACCTGTAGTTCCATTGATGATCAAATTTGATTAGCCTCAGGCTATCAACCACAGGGTGGGTAAGAGGTCTTCCAACAGGGTGGGGTAACTTCCTTCCCCCCAGGCAAAAACCACCTGGTTAGCAAAGGTCTTTAGGAGAAAGATTTCCTCCACAGCCAGAGGGAATGACTCAGCATAGGAAATCAGGGTGGCTGCCCTCCTAGCTCCAACCCCTTAATCCTGACTTCTGTTCACACAGCTGCAATCCATTCTGCCCTCCTTCTGCTAGAACCCAGAGTGAGTGGCTGCATGTAAAATTGTTATGTGTTGGCCTTTTAAGACGGTTCCTGCATTTCCCGTTGTCTCACGATGGCTGACAACAACTCTATTGCTTTTCACAGCCAAATGTTATGTAGGCACCTTTCTCAGACCTTGTGCTCTGTGCTGGGGAGCCAAACTTTGGGTTTAGACACCAAAGTTCCCATGTTCATCAAGGATATTGGCCTGTAGTTCTCTTTTTTGGTGGTGTCTTTATCTAGTTTTGGTATTAGGGTAATGCTGGCTTCATAGAAAGAGCTTGGAAGTGTGCCTTCCTCTTGAAGTTTTTGGAATAGTCTGAGGAGGATAGGTTTTAGTTCTTTGAATGCTTGGAAGAATTCCCCTATGAAGTCATTTGGACCAGGGCTTTTATTTGCTGGACGATTTTTGATCACTGCTTCAATTTCTTTGGTAGTTATTGGCCTATTCATGTATTTCGATTCTTCCTATTGAGTTTTGGGAGCTTTTATTTTTCTAAGAATCTGTCCATTTCATCTAGGTTGTCCATTTTGTTGGAATGTAGTTGTTCATAGTATTTTTTAATAATTGTTTGTATAACTGGAGGTCAGTTTAGTTCACTCCTTTAATTTCTGATTTTGCTTTTTTAAGTCCTCTCTCTTTGCTTCTTGGTGAGCCTGGCTAAGGTTCATCAGTCTTGTTTATCCTTTCAAAGAACCAGCTCTTGGTTTTATTGATCTTTTATATTGTTGTTGTTGGTGGTGGTGGTGTTTTTGTTTTGTTTTGTTTTGGTCTTTATGTTGTTTATTTCCCTTCTGATCTTTATTATTTCCTTCCTTCTGCTTACAATGGGGTTTTCTTTCTTTCTTTGTTTATAGAAAAAGTATATTTTTTTAATATATTTTTTATTGTTTTTTTTACAGAGACCAAGTGAGAGGGATAGATAGTTAGACACATCCATGAGAGAGAAACATTGATCAACTGCCTCTTGTACACTCCCTACTAGGAATGTGTCCACAACCAAGGTACATCTCTTGACCAGAATCAAACCTGGGACCCTTCAGTCCTCAGGCCGATGCTCTATCCACTGAGCCAAACTGATTCTTGCTGCTCTCTTTCTAACTCTTTGAGCTGTAGGGTTAGATAATTTATTACCATTGTTTCTTGTTTTTTGAGATAGGCCTGTAGAGCTACCCTGTTTCCCCGAAAGTAAGACATTGCCTGAAAATAAGACCTACTTCCAGTTTTGCTTCTTGCTGTAAAATAAGGCACCCCCCGAAAATAAGACCTCCCCAATAATAAGGCCTCCCCCGAACATAAGGCCTCTCCAGAATATAAGGCCCCTGAAGCTATTGTAAGGCATCTGACTCCTGATTTAAAGAGACCTCACACTGCCTGAACAGCTCCAGTTGTGCTGCAGCCAATAGCCAATCAGTGAGCTGGTTTGTGATGACAACTACTACCATACAGTATACAGGTAATAAATTTCCTTTTTTTTTTTTTTGTCCAACAATAAATGTGTACCATATTCTTCTTCATGGAAAAATAAGACATCCCCTGAAAATAAGATCTAGCACATCTTTGGGAGCAAAAATTAATATAAGACACTCTTATTTTGGGGGAAACAGGGTATGAACTAACCTCTCAAGACTGCTTTCACTGTGTCCCATAGATTTTGGAATGTTTTATTTTCATTGTCATTTCTTGCCATGATGCTTTTTATTCTTTGATTTCTTTAGTAACCCAGTCATTGTTTAGTAGCATGCTATTTAGCCTCTAGGTGTTAGATTTTTTTCCATTGTTTTTATTGTTGTTGATTTCTAATTTTATGCCATTGTGATTTTAGAAAATGCTTGATATAATTTCTATCTTCTTGAATTTGAAGAGACTTTGCCTATGACCCAACATATGGTCTGTCTTTGAAAAAGACACATGTGTACTCGAGAAGAATGTATATTCTGTGGCTTTGGGGTGAAATGTTCTATAGATGTCAATTAATTCCATCTGATCTAGTGAGTTATTTAGGATTGAAGTTTCTTTGTTGATTTTTTGTTTAAAGGATTTGTCTAGTGGTGATAGTGGGGTATTAAAGTCCCTACTATGATTGTATTGCTGTCAATCTCTCCATTGATGTCCTCCGGAAGTTTTTTTATGTATTTGGATGCTTCTGTATTGGGATCATATATGTTTACCAGAGTTATATCTCTTGTTGAATTGTGCCCTTTAGTATTATGAAGCAGCCTGCCTTATCTCTTGTTATGGCCTTCACTTTGAAGTCTAATTTGTCAGATATAAGTATTGCTACCTCAGCTTTTTTTTCCATTTGCCTGAAAAATCTTTTTCCATCTCTTTACCATCAGTTTGTGTGAGTCCTTTGTTCTGAGGTCATTTTCCTATAGACAGTAGATATATGGGTTATGTTATTTCTTCAAACAGGTTATGTTTTCTTATCCACTTTGCTATCCTCTGTCTTTTGATTGGGGCATTTAATCCATTTATAATCAAAGTTATTATTGATAGGTACTTGTTTGTCACCTTTTTTATTCTTTATACCTGTGTTCCTTCTTCCCTTCATACTTCTCCTTTTTACAGCAGACCCTTTAGCAGTTTTTGCATTGATGATCTGGTGATAATAAATTCCCTTAGTCCTCTTTTGTTTGTGAAGCTCCTAATTTCACCCTCAATTTTGATTGATAGCCTTGCTCTGTACAGTATTCTTGGATTCAGACCCTTGCTTTGCATGACTTTGTGTATTTCAATCCATTCCCTTCTGGCCTGATGTGTTTCTTTTGAGAAATCAGTCCCTAGTCTGATGGGGGGATTCTTTTTAGGTCTCTCTCTCTCTCTTTCTCTCTCTCTCTCTCTCTCTCTCTCTCTCTCTCTCTCTCGCAGCCTTTAAGCGCTCTCTCTCTCGTGTAGCCTTTAAGATTCTTACTTTGTCATTGGTGTGTTCCAATTTAATTATAATGTGTCTTCATTATGGTCTTTCGGGGTTCATCTTGTTTGGGATTATGTAAGTTCTTGAATTTGTAATGTTTTTCCTTCTTATATCAGGAAAGTTTTGTGTCATTATTTCTTCAAACAGGTTTTCTATTCCTTGTTCAGTTTCCTCTCTTTCTGGCACCCTTATTATGTGGATGTTTTTTCATTTTGTGTTGTCCCACAGTTCCCCTAGGCTTTCCTCCTACTTTAATTTTTTTTTTCTAGATGCTGCTCTGCTTGGATATTTTTTCCTACCTTGTCTTCTAGCTCACTGATGCAGTCCTCCACTTATTCTAGTCTACTGTTGATAGTTTCTATTGAGTTCTTGATTGCAGCAATGTCATTTTTTCATTTCTTCTTGGTTCTTCTTCATTTCCTCTTGGTTCTTACACACGTGGTTGAATTTGTCTTCCCTCCTTTTCAGCGACCTTATGACCATTGCTCTGAATTCTTTTTCTGACATAAGGCTTGCCTCCATTTTATTTACTTCCTTTTCAGGTGATTTCCCCTTTGCTTTCATATGTGGACTGTTTCCTTGTCTCCACATGATCACTCCTGTCTGGATGTCTGGTTATGTAGCTCTCTCTCTCCTGCATTGACTTTCCCTAGACATATCTAATCTGTATTTAATTTGCCAGTTCCAGGTGGATGTAATTGATTCAGCTGTTCCTTCTACCTGCTCTGTGAGAAGGCACAGGGTTTGTCGGCATATTCATGTCACTTTGGCTCTTCCTGGACCAACTTTCTAGGTGCCCTTGGTCAGAGAGGCTGGAGTCTTGTTGTTCCTGGGTTCACAGCTGAGGCAGCTCATCCCTAAGGGTTGTGGTTGTAGGGTCCCGGAAGGTATCCAAGGTCCCCAGTTGAAGATAAGGCTGGGATTCTAATCATTGCCACTCTCCTCTTCAAGATGGCATAGTCTCCATGGCAGAGCCAATCACTTTGGGAGAGATTTCAGCAGCAGTAGAGGCTGCCCAGCCAGGGAAGCCCTGTCCAGCAGTCCCCAACAATTCCTTGCAATATAACTGTCCCTCACTCACAAATACAGACACTGTCCACACATCCACACACTCTTCTTTCATTCTTTAACTCATACACTATCTTGCGGCATGCCATCCCATCAGCAGCTATCTTGGGTCTCCAGTCTTTAATCAGTTTTTAATTTATTTTTGTGAATGGTGTTAGATTGGGTTCCAATTTCATTCTTTTACATATGGATATTCAGTTTTCCCAGCAACATTTGTTGAAAAGACTGTCCTTTCCCTATTGTGTATTCCTGGCACCCTTGTCAAAGATCATTTGACCATAAATATGTGGTTTATTTCTCGACTCTCTGTTCTGTTCCACTGATCTGTATGTCTCTCTTTAAGCCAGTACCATACTGTTTTAATTGCTGTATCTTTGTAGTCTTTTATGAAATGAAAAAATATGATGCTCATTTCCTGTGTTTCCTTTTAAAAGATTTTTTTGTCACACTCTTCTTATCCCAACTAGTAATGCCATCTCAAGCAACTGCAATATTAAATAATATCCATTGACTAGTTTTTAACAAATGCCTTAGGGATGAGATATGAACCATGTCAAAAAACAAGCCCTCAGAATACAGCTTTTCATTAAAGTGCTAAGCAGATCAAACAGTGACACTTCTCCTAGGATGGGGTTTTGGGAAGCTCCAGAATTGCTCTGCTCTGCTTTCTCTAGTATTGGTTAGTGTGCTGTGTGTGTTTGTTTGTTTGTTTTTTGTTTTTTTACTACTACCATAGTTGTGGATTATTGCTTTATAAGTCTACTGGAGAACTGGAGAGAGGGAATGGGATTATGGAAAGTTGGAGTCCAACAAATATTTCTATTCTTACTGAGACTCAGCTGTTTTTTTTAATAACTTCCTCATCTTGTTGCAAAAGTAAGTTTCTATATAGAATGTTGGATCATTTTGTTTTCTCACTTCTTTATATAGTTATCATTTACATACCATAAAGCTCACTCATTTTAAAGGTACAACTCAGTGATTTGTAGTAAATTTACAGAGTTGATCAACCATCGCCACAATCCAGTTTTAGAACATTTTCATCACTCTGCAGATTGTTCTCATTTCCTGTTTCTACTCCCAACCTAGGCAACCACTAATCTATCTGCCTTATGGATTTGCCTATTTTGGACATTTCATATAAGTGGAATCATATAATATTATAATTCATATAATAATTTAGCACAATGTTTTTTTATGTCTAGAACTTTTCCCATTATTGAAGGAGTTCCTAGTACTGAGGGATATTTTGTGCAAGCTGAGGATATCTTCAACCGTCAGCCAGGCAGTTTACAATTTCATTTTAGCCTTCATTTTCTATTTGCTCAGAGACTCAAGATTAGTCAGAGCTGCCGAAACCGGCTTAGCTCAGTGGATAGAGCATCAGCCTGCGGACTGAAAGGTCCCAGGTTCGATTCCGGCCAAGGGCATGTATCCTGGTTGTGGGCACATCCCCAGTAGGAGGCGTGCAGGAGGTGGCTGATTGATGTCTCACTCTCTCATCGATGTTTCTAACTCTCTATCCCTCTCCCTTTCTCTCTGTAAAAAATCAATAAAATATATTTTTAAAAAAAGATTAGTCAGAGCTAAGAGCTGAGGGCTTTTTCAGATCTTTCCTGAATATTCACAAAGCTCTGGCCATGTGGACAGCCTTTTATGCGTGTGTGTGGCCTTCTAATTTCCTAGAAATAACTTTGGAGATTTTCAGATCTCCTCAAGGACATTTAATTCCTCAGGATTTCTTTTTCAGCTTTTGGGCTAGCCTATTTGCCCCAACTTCACCACTTCAGATAGCTTTAAAATTCAACAAGTGCCTCTGATTGTTTTTCACAAAAGTTGTGGGAGAAAAGGCTGTTGGCTCTGAGTTAGCTTTGAGTCAGGTTAAATAAAAACAGCATTGCCTGTGGGATCTTACACAGAATAGGTAGACATATCAAGTAATGAAAACTCTGAGAGTGGCTCATTTAGGGAGCTTCAGCCTTGTTCTTCCTTTTCCAGTGACTGCCAGGCTGCTTGCTGGTTTTCACTGTGATTTGGCATTGTTGGTTTTCAGGGTTATCACAGACATTGGAGAGAAGGATGAGAAATGCCATGTTAAAATGCCACGAAATGTATTATTCTTACTGAGATTCAGCTCAGCAATAAATGTTCTTAAATTTTTCTTGAATAAATGTTTCCTGGATTGCTGCAAGCCTTTGGTTAATTTTGAGTTCTGAAAAAGTTGTTTCTGCCAGTTTCTGCTAGTGTTATTATTGCATTTATGGAGAAGAGAGTTTTATGGGATCCTTACTCTGCTGTTTTCATTGATGTCACCTCATTGGAGGTGAAGCTTAAAAGTTGGTGATTTTGATGAAGTCTAACTTTCTAATTTATTTTTTTTATTTCTGCTTTTGACCCTGTGACTAAGATTTATTTCTAACCCAAGGTCAGAAAGATTTTCTCATATGTGTTCATCTAGCAGATTTATACTTTAAACTCACACATTTAGGTCAATGAACCATTTTTGATTAATTTCTGAATTATTTGTTTTGTGTAAGGTTTGCGTTACGTTAATCTCTTTGCATATGGATGACCAATTGTCCTGGCACCTTTAGTTGAAAAGACTATCCTTTCCCAATTAATTTGTCTCTTTTTACTCTTCCTGTTTACTTTTCAGCAATTTGATTATACTGTATCTGTGCATGGGTTCTTTCTTATTTCAAATTCTGGGCTTCTTATCTATTCTACCTGCTGCTATATACCCTTCACAGTCTTCAAATGTTCCCTCTAGGTTTTATTACTGTATTTGGTGAGAGAGACAGGGAGAAGTGTACTTACTTCATCTTATCCAGAAACAGAAGTCTTAATAGCTAATAATTTTTGTGGGCTTATTTTTACCAGTCCTTGTGCTAAGCATTTTTCACATCAACTTATTTGAGCCCTATAAGGTAGTGGCAGTATTATACCTATTTTACAGATAACAAAATTAAGTTTGTGAGGGAATAACTGACTTTCTCAAAGTCAATTATTAAGTGGCCATGCTAGGACTTAAATCTGGATCTGTTCTTACATGTTAGTCTGTGATACTGATCATGGCACTTGTATATGTGATTCAAAAAGATTTTTTTTTGGTTTATTAAATGTGATTTTACTATATCATGAGATAATTTTTTGGGGGGTAACATATTTTCTATTTTCTAACTATCTATGGGAAAACAATAATGCATTATCTCTAGAAATATACTTGCTTTGAAATTTTAAACTCCAGTATAACTTTTTCCTAATCTTTCTGGCTCTCACAATTCTCTTGCTTTTATACCATCTTTTCAACCCTGTCAAAATCTCTAATTTCTTGACTGTTTTCTTTTCTCCCAGTATGTCATTTCCTTTTTGTTTCCTTTTCCTTTCACATCTCACTTAGATTCTAACATCCATTATTTACCCATGCTTTTGCCAGTGACTCATTCCCCTTGCTTTCTTATCTTTGAATCATACCCATCCATCAAAACCTCAACTCTGAATCAATCCAAATAATTGTCTTCTTTATTTCTGCATGATGGCTTTTGAACACTATTAGAGAAAAATCATAAAACTTTGTTGATTAGTACCTCCACTAGTTTCTCATCTTTAGTAATGTTTAGAGCAGTGGTTTTCAACCTTTCTAATGCTGCGACCCTTTAACACAGTTCCTCATGTTGTGGTGACCCCCAACCATAAAATTATTTTTGTTGCTACTTCATAACTGTAATTTTGCTACTGTTAATTAATCGTAATGTAAATATCTGTATTTTCCGATGGTCTTAGGCTCTACAGAACTGGTTTCAATTATAGAAGATAAGTAAATCCCAGATACCAGGGCCTCTGCTTGGGTCCCTGGGGAGGGTGGCTGGCCTGCAAACCACCACAGGCCCCATGCCTCAAGGGAACCCCCACCCTGATCCGGGACACCTTTCAAGGCAAACCAGCTGGTCCCCACCCATGTACCAAGCCTCTATCCTAGCTAATTGACCATCACTCTAACATACAAGCTGGCTGCCTCCATGCGGACACAGTTTTGCCACCACAAGATGGCCAGCAGGGGAGGACAGTTGGGAGGGACCAGGTCTGCAAGGGAGGGCAGTTGTGGGTGATCAGGCTAGCACGGGAGGGGAATTGGGAGGAACCAGGCATGCAAGGGAGAGCAGTTGGGAGCAATTGGGAGCAATCAAGCCTGCACGGGAGGGCAGTTAGGAGTGACCTGGCTGACAGATGAAAGAAGTTGGGGAGGACTGGGTCTGCAGGGGAGGGCAGTTAGGGGCAATCAGGCTGGCAAGGGAGCAGTTAAGCATCAGTCATGCTGGCAATGGAGTAGTTAGGAGCAATCAGGAAGGCAGGCAGGCAAGTAGTTGGGAGCCAACAGTCCTGGATCGTGAGAGGGATGTCCGACTGCCTGTTTAGGCCCGATCCAAAACGGGTAGTTGGACATCCCTTTGGGGGTCCCAGATTGGAGAGAGTATAGACTGGGCTGAGGGCACACACCCCCATGCACAAATTTTGTGTACCGGGCCTCTAGTATTCTGAATATAAGGCCTTTATAACATAGAATATGATTGTAAATATTTTGTTTCAGTCTGTAGTTTGTCTTTATTTCTGTTAAAAAATTATTGATTTTAGAGAGAGAGAGGCAGAGATTTATTATTCCAATTATTTATGCATTCATTGGTTGATTCTTATATGTGTCCTGATCAGGGATGGAACTGCAGCCTTGGGGTATCAAGATGAAGCTCTAATCAACTGAGCTACCTGGCCAGGGCCTTATTTTATTATTGGTATCTTTTAAAGCACAAACGTTTCTAATTTAAATTAAGTTAAATTTATCAATTTGTTTTTTTATGACTTGTGCTTTTGGTATCAGAGCTAAGAAATCTTGGGCTGAATTCAAGGTCAGAACGACATCCTTTATTTTCTTCTAGAATGTTTCTAGTTTTAGATCTTAAAATCAGATATATTATCTATTTTGGGTTAATTTTTGTGTGTGAGATAAAGGGCCCAAGTTCATATTTTTGTAAATGGATATCCAGTTGTCCTAGCACAATTTATTGTAAAGACTATTATTTTCCCATCATCTTGGCATCTTTGTAGAAAATCAGTTGACCATAAAGGTAAGGGTTTATTTTTGGACATTATTTTGGCTTCATTTATCTATATACCTATCCTTATGTTCTGAATCTCTAACTTGATATTAAGCTTTGAAATTCAGTAGTGTAACTTCTCCAACTTTGTTCCTTTTCTTCAAAATTGCTTTGATTATCCTAGGTACTTTGCATTTCAATGTAAATTTTAGAAGAAGCAGCTTGTTAATTTTTCTACAAAGAAACCTGCTAGAATTTGGTAAAAATTATGTTACCTTTGTAATTCAATTTGGAGAAAATTGACATTTTAATAATATTGAATATTCTAATCCAAGCATGTCAAAGGCCACATGTCTCGTTTATTTAAAGTTTGACATACTTGTCCTAATCCATGACTATTTAGATCTATAATTTGTTTCAGGAATGTTTTATATAGTTTTCAGGTTATAGATATTAAACTTTTATTAATTTCTAAATTTTTTTTCATTTTATGCTTTTGTAAATAGTACTGTTTTCTTATTTCATTTTCTGATTGGTGCATAAAAGTATGTAGAAATGAAGTTGATTATTTTATATTGATCTTATATTCTGTGACTAAACTGATTAATTTTAGTAGTTTTGTTGTAGATATCTTAGTATTTCCTATACAGATAATCATGTTGCCTCTGAATAAAGACAGTTTTACCCTTCCTTTGCAATCTGGAAGTCTTTTTTGTCTATTTGCATTGTCTAGAACCTTCAGTACAATGTTGAATGAATGTGGTGAGAGTGTTCCCAGTCTTAGGGGGCAAACATTAGTTTTTGTTTTTAAATATATTTTTATTGATTTCAGAGAGGAAAAGAGAGAGAGAAACATCAATGATGAGAGAGAATCATTGATCTGCTGCCTCCTGCACGCCCCACACTGGGGGTCAAGCCCACAACCTGGACATATGCCCTGATCAGGAATCAAACCGTGACCTCCTGGTTCATAGGTCAATACTTAACTATTGAGCCACACCAGCATTATATTACTTTCCTGTGGGTGCTGTAACTTGTTACCATAAGCTTAGTGGCTTAAAACAGCACATTTTTTTTCTACTGTTCTAGAGGCCAAAAGTCCTAACATCAAGTTTTGCATTTGTTCTGAAGTTTTCTAAGACAGTGGTTGCCAACCTTTCAGACCTTTCAGATCACCAGTGCTCTGTGGACCACCAGTTGGCAACCACTGCTCCAGAGGAACCTTTGCCAGCTTCTAGAATCTACCAGCATTCATTAGCTCATGGCCCCTTTTTCACATTATTTCAAGTTCTACTTCTATCACTACATCTCCTATACTCTGTCCCTGACCCTCCTACCACCTTTTTATAAGGACCATATATAATTTTATAATTACACTAGTTGCCTGGTAAATGGATTTGTACACATTGAAAGGAAATTAATTAGAAGGAATATTTTAATATCACTGTTCATTCTTTCTCTATAATAGAAGTGTCAGAGATGAAAGAAGATTAGTAAAATGTATATGAAAATAATATGTAAATTGATTAATAAATAAACAGTAACAAAATGATATAAAAACAACAAAACATGATATAAAAACAACATTGATAAAAACAATGATAAATTGATTAAACTTATTCTAATATCTCCCTATATACCAGATGAAGAGTAAGAACACTTTCAGAGTACTTGTCTAATTTCCCTTGTGATGAAGTATTTACAACTTTAACATTACATGCTCTTTGATTGGCGCAAGTAAGAACTTTATGTGTATCGTGCATACATGAGTCAATGTTTATTTTTAATTGCCAGTGTGTGTCATATGTACAGGCCAGTCAGTTGGATGGACAGATTGTCGGTCACTGAGCCTTTTATTAGTAAGGATTTGGCCTATCTACATAGCGCAGGATAATTCCCCTATTTCAAAAGCTGTATTTTAATCACATCTGCAGTTCCTTTTTGCCATTAATATTTTTTACTGATCTCAGGGATTAGGAAGTAGACATCTTCGGTGGGGAGGAGAAGCCATTATATTCAGCCTACCATAAGCAGATTGAAGATGTTCCCTTCTATATCTAGTTACTTGAGGGTTATTGTTTTGTGTGTGTGTGTGTGTGTGTGTGTGTGTGTGTGTGTGTGTGTGTGTTTAACCATGAGAGAGTGTTGGAATTCGCTTATTGCTTCTTTTGCACCTATTGTGTTGATCACATGTTTAAGGTTTTAATACATTAATATAATATATCATTTTATATTATATTATTATATTGTATTATATTTATTATATATTATACTATATCATATTAATTATATTCATTGATTTTTAGATGGTAAGCCTATATTTCACTCCTGGGATAAATCCTACTTATATCTAAATAATTTTTATATGTTGATGGTTTAGGCTTGCAAATATTTCATTAGAGATTCTTTTATCTATGTTCATGATGAATATTGATTTGTGGTTTCCTTTGCTTGCAATGTCTCTTTATTCAGCTTTGGCTTCTGTCTAATAATGACCTCATAAAATAAGTTGGAAAATATTCTCTCCTCCTCTGTTCTCTTGAGTGTTTGTGTAGGATTGATATTATTTTTTTTAATATTTGGTAGAATTCGTTAATAAAGACACTTGAACCTGGGTTATTCTTTGTGAGCAATTTGTTGATTACTGATTCAACCTCTTTACTACTTATTATAAGTTTCTTCAGTTATTCTCTTTCTTTTTGAGTTTGCTTTGATAATTGGAAACTTTCTTTGAATTTGTTCATTCATCTAAGCCTAGTGGTTGGCAAACCAAGGCTCACAAGCCACATGCGGTTCATGAACTGCAATTTGCTACTCTGTTGACTAATGAATTTGCTGACCACTGATCAAGCTAATTGGTTGGCCTAATGTTATTTATAATATTACTAGAGGCCCGATGCATGAACATTCGTCCAAGAATGGGCCTTCTTTCCCCTGGCTGCGGGCGCTGCCTTTTCGTTCCTGCCCAGAGCCGCCTTTCTGCCTTCCCACACTGCCCAGAGGCCCAGAGCAGCTGGAGGCGGTACAGAATGACTGTGTCCCGCCCCAGACTGCTTAGTGCCTGCATATGCGAATTATCCCACCACTCTTGCTGGGTTAATTTACATACTCACTCCTGATTTGCTGGTAGGCATTGTGAAGGTACAATTTGCATCTTACTCTTTTATTAGTGTAGATCTTTTTTTCCATGTCTGTACATTCAGTAGTGATGTTTCCTCTTTAGTTCTTTGTTTTGCTCTTTTTTGTCTTCTCTCTTATTTACTTGGTTGGTCTAGCTAAGGGGTTACCATTTTGATAACCTTTTAAAAGAACCAGCTTTTGGTTTCACTGATTTTTCAGTTTTCTGAAAAATCTAGTTTATTCTCTAATCTTTATTATTTTCTTCCTTCTGCTTATATTGTGTTTATTTTGCTTTTTCTACTTTTATAAGTTGTAAGCTCCTATTACAAGTTTGAAGCCATTATTATCAATTTTTTTAAATTAAATCTTTATTGCTGAAAGTATTACATACGTCCCCATTTTTCCCCCATTGACCCCTTCAAACCCACTCCCCATTGTTCAGCTTGTTGAAAGAAGACAAAAATGACCAAAATAATCATTTATTAAAATACACCACTCTGTTGTCAGTGTTCATGGGTTATGCCTATATGCATGCAAGTTTTTTGGTTAATCTCTGCCCACCCACCTACCCACCTCCACCTTTCCTCCCAGATTCCACAGTCTGTTCCATGCTTCTGTGTCTCTGGGTCTCTTTTGTTCCTCAATTTATTTTGTTCATTAGATTCCACATATGAGTGAGATCATATGCTACTTGTGTTTCTTTGACTGGCTCTTTGGCTTAGCATAATACTTTGCAGGTTCCTGCATGTTGACTCAAAGGCTAAGACATCTTTTCTTTTTCACTGCTGCATAGTATTCCATGGTGTAAATATACCACAGCTTTTTTATGGGCATTTCGGCTGTTTCCAGATCTTAGCTATCATAAGTTGCGCTGCTGTGAATATTGGCGTGCATAAATTTTTTTCTGATTAGTGTTTCAGGTCTCTCAGGATATATTCCTAGAAGTGGGAACACTTGAGTCAAATGGCAGTTCCATATTTAATATTCCCAGGAAGCTTCATACTGTTCTCTACAGTGGCTGTACCAGTCTGCATTCCCACCAGCAGTGCACAAGGGTTCCTTTTTCTCCACATCCTCCCAGCACTTGTTATTTGTTGATTTGTTGATGGTCGCAATTCTGATAGATGTGAGGTGATACCTCATTGTCATTTTGATTTGCATCTCTTGGATGATTTAGTGACTTTGATCATGTTTTCATATGTCTCTCCACCTTCTGTATGTCCTCTTTCAGAAAGTGTCTATTTAGGTCCTTTGCCTATTTTTTGATTGGATTGTTTATCTTCTTTTTGTTAAATTGTATGAGTTCCCTGTAAATGTTAGAGATTAAACCTTTTATGGGAGATAACATTCTCAAATATGTTCTCCCATGCAGTGGGCTTTCTTGTTGTTTTGTTGATGGTTTGTTTGCTGTGCAGAAGCTTTTTATTTATTTTATTTTATTTTTTTAAAATATATTTTATTTATTTTTTTACAGAGAGATAGAGAGTCAGAAACATCCATGAGAGAGAGACATCGATCAGCCGCCTCCTGCACGCCCCACAGTGGAGATGTGCCTGCAAGCAAGGTACATGCCCCCAACCGGAATCGAACCTGGGACCTTTCAGTCCGCAAGCTGACGCTCTATCCACTGAGCAAACCGGTCTTGGCAGAAGCTTTTTATTTTGATGTAATCCCATTTGTTTATCATTTGTTTCACTTGCCTTAGGATATGTATCGGATAACACATTGCTATGAGATTTTGCTGCATATGGTTTCTTGTAGAATTTTTATGATTTCACTGCTTATATGTTAGTCTTTTATCTATTTTGAGTTTATTCTTGCATATGGTATAAGTTGGTGGTGGTGTTTCATTTTTTTTTTTTTTTGCATGTATCTGTCCAATTTTTCCAACACCATTATTTTGAAGAGAGTATCTTGATTCCATTGTATGTCCTTGCCTCCTTTGTCAAATATTAATAGAGCATAATGGCTTCAGTAGATTTTTGTGGTCTCTTTTCTATTCCATTCATCTATTTGTCAGTTTTTGCATGGGTTTGATTACACTGGCTTTGCAGTATGCCTTGATATCTGATATTGTGATTCCTCCAACTTTGTTCTCCTTTCTCAAGATTGCTGCAGCTATTTGGGTTCCTTTTTGGTTCCATATAAATTTTTGGAGTATTTGTTCTAGATCTGTGAAATATTGCTATGGTAATTTAATAGGTATTGCATTGAATCTGTAGATTGCTTTGGATAATATGGACATTTTAATGATTTTATTTCAACCAATCTATGAGCACGGTATATTCTTCCAATTGTTAATATCTTTATTTCTTTTTTCAATGACCTATAGTTTTCTGAGTACATGGATTTTATGCCCTTGGTTAAGTTTATTCCTATGTATATTAATTTTTTTGTTGCAATGGTAAATGTTTTTTTGTTTAGTTTCTCTTTCTGAGAATTCATTATTGGTGTATAAAAGTGCCATTGATATCTGGATGTTAATTTGGTATCTTTCTACATTGCCAAAGTCATTTATTAAGTCTAGTGGTTTTTTTGTGGAGTCTTGAGGGTTTTCTATGTATAATATCATGTCATCTGTGAATAATGACAGTTTTACTTCCCCCTTTACAATTTGGATGCCTTTTATCTCTTCTTGTCCAATTGTTGTGGGTAGGACTTCAGTTTTATTATATATGGCCTTTATTATGTTGAAATATGATTTCTCAAAAATGGGTTTTGGATTTTGTCAAATGCTTTTTCTGCATCTACTGATATGATTATGTAATTTTTGTCTTTCAGAGTTTTATATGATGTTTCACATTTATTGATTTGCAAATATTGTATCAGCTTTGCATTCCTGGAATAAATCCTACTTGTTCATAGTGTATGATCTTTTTAATATATTGCTGTATCTGAATTGCTAATATTTTGTTGAGGATTTTAGCATATATGTTCCTCATGGATAATGGCCTGCAGTTCTCTTTCTTTTCTGGATTTAGAATTAGGATAATGCTGGCTTCATAAAAAGAGATTGGAGGAGTTCCTTCCTCTTGGATTTTTTGGAATAGTTTGCAAATGATAGGTGTTAGTTGTTTTTTGAATGTTTGGTAAAACTCCCCTGTGAATCCTTCTGGACCAGAGCTTTTGTTTGTTGGGAGTTTTTTTATTACTGCTTCTATTTCACCAGTTGTAATTGGCCTATTCAGGTTTTCTGATTCTTCCTAATTCAGTTTAAGAAGATTGTAGGTTTTTTGTTGTTTTTTGTTTTTGTTTTTGTTTTTTAGGAATTTGCCCATTTTATTCCCATTGTCCAGCTTGTTGGCATATAGTAAGTCATAGTATTTTCTTTCATTCCTTTGTATTTCTGTGGGGTCAGTTGTTACTTCACCAATTTTGTTTCTGATTTTGCTTATTTGGGTCTCTTTGTTTCTTGACGAGTCTGGCTACCAGTTCATCAATCATTTTTATCTTTTCAGAGAACCAGCTCTTGGTTTTATTGATTTCTTTTGTATTGTTGTGTGTGTTTTTTTAACCTCTATGTCATTTGTTTATGCTCTGATTTTTATTACTTCTTTCCTCCTACTTACTCTGGGCTTTTCTTGTTGTTCTCTTTCTAATTCTTTAAGTTGTGGAGTTAAATCATTTGTTTTAATGATTTAAACATTGTTTCTTGGGGTAGGCCTCTAGTGCTACAAACTTCCCTCTCAGGAATGCTTTTGCTGTGTTCTATAGATTTTGGGTGTTGTGTGTTCATTTTCATTTGTTTTTAGGAAGTATTTGATTTCTTTCTTAATCTCATTAGTAACTCATTCATCGTTTAATAACATGGTATTTAATCTTCATGTGTTTAAATGTTTTTTAGTGTTTTTATTGTAGTTGATTTCTAATTTCATTGCTTTGTGATCTGAGAAGATGCTTGATAATTATTTAAATCTTCAACTTGTAGAGACTAGTTTTGTGTCCTAACATGTCATCTATCTTTGAGCATGACCCATGAGTACTTGAGAAGAATGTATATTCTGCAATTTTGGGGTGAAGTGTTCTATAAATGTCAATTAAATCCACCTGATCCAGTGTGTTATTTAGAGTCTCTGTTTCCTTGTTAGTGTTTTGTCTGCAAGTTCTATCCAGTGAAGTCAGTGGGGTGTTAAAGTCTCCTATTATTACTGTATCGCTGTAAGTCTCTCCCTTAAAATCTTCTAGAAGTATTTTTCATATATCTAGGTGCTCCTGTATTGTTTGCATACATGTTTACCAGGGTTATTTGCTCTTGTTGGATCAATCCCTTTAGTATTCTGTAGTGATCTTTATTGTCTATTGAAGTGTTTGGCAAACTGATTAGTCAACAGAGCCAAATATCAACAGTACGACGATTGAAATTTATTTTGAGAGCCAAATTTTTTAAACTTAAATTATATAGATAGGTATATTGTTATTAACTTAATTAGGGTACTCCTTCAGTCCCACTGTTCATGTGCACCACACGTGGTAGAGCCACACTCAAGGAGCCAAAGAACTGCATGTGGCTCGCGAACCTCGGTTTGTAGAGGATTCTTGCCTAAAAATATGAAACCTGAATCTAATCAAACTTAGATCAACATTGCCCAGTGTAACTTGTATAATATTGTAAATGGTCTCTATCTTTTTTTGCCCAATATAGTATCCACTAACCACAGGTGGCTGTTGAACATTCGAAATATGACTAATTTAACTGAGGAACTAACATTTAAAATATTAATTTGAATAGGTTTGTGTGGCCGGTGGATACTGTATTAGATAGAATAGCTCTATATTTAGCTGCCAGTATGTAAGAAATGGAGGGGATTAAGGAAGAAATTAAACAATATCATGAAAAACAATCAATCATATTTATTTTTTCTGTTAACAAATGTAGTTCTTCTAATAAATCAATGGGATGGAGTAAAAAATGGATTGGAAGGGTGGGAGAGAATGGGTACTATTTTAAAATAAAAGAGGCTTAAGAGGTGTAATAGCCAAAGGCTGGTTTAAACAACCAAGTGTAAAAAAATATCTTTGTGATAACCAGGACCACTTCAATATGAACTTGGTATTAGATTATATTAAGAAATTATTAATTTTGTGAAGTGTGATAATGCTATAATTGTTACATTTTTAAATGTTCTTATCAGTTAAGTGCATGCACTTGCATGACCCTGAGAGTGAGCACCTCCTTAAAGTTTATATGCTAGGGGCCTCACTTGCTTCACCATAGTTTCAGCCTTGCTTGAGATGCACTGTAATAAAATAGCTATATACTGTTATCACTTGTTGCAGGTTGTAAACACCTGCCCCAGCAGAGTTTCTAAATCTGAGATCAAAGATTTAATTTTAATTAATTTGTCAAAGGTTGTATTGGTAGGCTTTGTAGAACTTCCCTATCTCTTTGTCTTAATCCAGATGAACCCCCAAAGAAGAACAAAGGTGATCCCATGAACAACCTGGAAAATTTTTACCAAGAGATGATAATGAAAAAACGTCTTGAAGAGTTCCAACTTATGAGAGGTGAACCCTTTGCTTCCCACTCACTGGTCTCAGCTACATCAGTGGGAGATAGTGACACAGCTGAGAACCCGCCATTACTCCAGGACAAGGGAGAACAGGCAGCACAGGGTAAAGGTCCCAGTCTCCATGTGGCAAAAGTTATTGATAATTCACCTGAGCAGTGTTGGACTGGGCCTAAGAAGCTGACGCAGCCAATAGAATTTGTCCCAGAAGATGAGATCCAGAGAAATCGTTTGTCAGAGGAAGAGATCCGAAAAATTCCTATGTTTTCTTCATATAATCCAGGGGAGCCAAACAAGGTATAGGCTAACCCAAGACAAAAAACATGGGTTGTTTTCATTTTAATTTACCTTTAACTAAAGTAATACTTTTAAATTCACTTTAATTACTAGTATACCAAAGAATTATGACATAGGCATAGTGATTGTGTTTTTCCTTGTCCTTCACTATTCTTTCTCTGCATACTATATAAGTAGCATATTTCTTGTGATGTTCCTTGTGCATTTCTAAGGTCCTATGGTACCCATAGAATTTTAAAGAAATCTTGAAGAAACTATAGTGCAAACCTACTAAAAGACCTGAATTGAAGGGAAAGTAACCTTCAGTTTCTTAGGCTAATAATAAACCAGGTAGTATTCATAGAACCTCCATATCTGGTAGCCATGGTGCCTTTGGAACTACTCAGTAAACAGTTGACTTCCTGGTTGTGAGTAGGGCTTGCTATTCTCACATGCATTTTCTCTTCAGAATGCTCCACCTGACTTTCATATTACATATGACTTAAGATACTGGTAGTTAACAGCAAAGTGAAAGCACAGGCCCTCTAAGTCTTGAGAAATTGGCAAATATCTAATTAAACTTGTAAATAATCTTTTTATATTCTTACACATAGCTATATATTAATAAACAGCCTATAGTTTTTTACATTTTTAAACTATAGATAAAATCATGCTCTACATACCCTTCTATAACTTGCTTTTTTAACTCAATATACATAATGTTTTGAAATTTATTTCTAATGCTATAAGAAATTTTGTGTTCCATTGTAGAAATATAGTATAATTCATTTGTCCATTCTCCTGAAGATTTTTTCTTTTCAATTCTGCAACAAACATTATTGTACAATTAGTAGGACACAATTAGCAACTTTTTAAGGAGATGAAATAGAATAGAATAGAAAATATCAATGGGTGTTTCATAGAGTAAGAGTAATTACTGTTTATTGAAGGTTTTGTTTTATATATATATATATATATATATATATATATATATATATATACACACATATTAGAGAAGGAGTGGATAGACACATGTGGGACAAGAATGTATGTCTTCTTATAGATCTTAGTCCAAAATGTTGGAAAAATATTCCTTTGTTGTAGTGATTATCAAATGTTAGATTATCACATGGCAGACTTGTTAAAATAAAGATTGCTGGGCTCTGTCCCCAGAATTTTTTATTCAGTAGATTTGAAGTAGGTCCTGAGAATTTGCATGTCCAACAAGTTCCCAGGAGATGCTATTGCTGCTGAGAGACATTTTAAGAATCTCGTAGATTACACACCTAGGAGTGGAATTACTGTGCTATATGGGATATGTATATCTTGAACTCCGTGAGCGGTATTTCAGATATCTCTTCCACATTCTTGCCAAGACTTTGTAGTATTAGACTTTATTTTTGCCAGTCTAATACATTTGAAAAGTATCTCATTGTTTTAATTTTCATGTTCTTGATTTCCAGTGAAATTATCTATGTATTCATGCATTTATTATTCTTTTAGGAACCTTCTGTGAGTTGCCTGTTCCTTTTTACCTATTATTTGGTTGTTTAGTTTTTCATATTACTTATAGCGATTATTTTAAAATTCTGAATACAAACTATTTTTTTATTTAGTAAATATATTATTTCAGTGAATGACTTATCACTTTAACATTGCTTCTGATGTCTTATGTTAAACAGAAGCCTTTCATTTCAATGTAATCATATCATCAGTATTTTACTTGATGGTTTCATTTTGGGAGTCACTTTAAGAAAATTCCTTCCTATAAATCAATAAGAAAAATACAAACAACCTAATAAAAATGGTCAGAAGATATGAATAGGCAATTCACAGAGGAGAAAACAGGAATAGCCAATTAACTTGCAAAGTCTCATTAGTAATCAAAGAAATGCAAAATAAAACTATAATGAGATAACATTTAACACTCAGGATGTTGGCATAAAGACATAACAATGCCAAGTGTTGGTGAACATATGGAGCACTAAGAACACTAATATACTTCTGGCTGAATATAAATGAGTACAACCACTTTAAAGAACATTGTGGCACTATCTAGTAAAATGGAAGATGCTCATACAATATAAATCAGCAGTCCTGCTCCTAGGTGTCTATCCTAGAAGAATTCTTACATATGCACATTAGGAGATGTTATAAGGATGCTCATTATAACATTATTTGTAAACAGCATACATGTTCATCAGCAGGAGAATGGATGAAGCGTGGTATAGTCATAAAGTAGCATACTGTACAGTACAGAAAAATGAATAAAATATAACAGGTATCAATATGAATGCAGCTCACAAACATAATGTGAATGAATAAGCCAGTTGCAGACTTCTGGTTTCAGCTTCAACTTACAAAGAAGTTGTCACTCCTGTCTTATAAGAAAAACAGCGGAACAAACTAAATCAATGACTTTTTCTTGGACCTATCAGAGAACTGAATTCACAGAGCAAACTGCAACCCTTAAATTTGGAGAGCAGGCAATTAAAGAGAATCACAGCCCAGATCTACTTATTAGGAGCGGAAAGCCACAGGAGCCATAAACTGGCAGGAATACTTAAGTGGCAACTTTGACAAATTGCTTGAGTCAGAGTGTAGATTAGTGTTTGAACATAACAGTTTCTCAATTTGAAGAGCCAAGAAAAAAAATCTCTTCTTGCCTAGTAATAAATCAGATAGTATTCATAGAAGCACCATATATGGTAGCCATGGTGGCTCTGAAATTAGTCAATAAATGCCTCCAGGAACCCCACTAGGTTCTCAAGTTGAAGAGCCAAGGGAAAAAGTCTGTTCCTGGCATGGGGAGCAGAAAAGTAAACATTTTGAAACACACCCAGAGCTTCTACCTAACAAAGGACTATCTAACATGAGAAACAATTTTACCAAAGCCTCCATTATGGGAGAAGGAAAATCATCTTACCTCAGGCCCCTCTACTCTTCCTGTAAACCTAAGCATAACATGTTCAAATAGAGAAGACAGAGAAAATCTTGAAAATAGCCAGAAGGAAACTACTTTGTCTATAGAGAAACAAAGATAACAATTGCATTGGATTTCTCATCAGAAGAGAGATAGAAAAAAAAAGCTGTGAAACACTTTTGAAGATTACAGTCTGTGGACACAAGCACATTGAAAAACTGAGGCTTAATTATAGGATTTCAGAATGTTTCCCTTATCCTATACCTTACCACCACATCAGGATAAAAACTTTAGGATAAAAACTATGGTATAGCTGAAAAACCTGCAAGGCTCAGACTCTATTTAAGAAGTTTTCAGGGATACCCAGAGAAAACATGGGATACAAAAACAAGAACATTACAAGAAATTGAAACCTATGACACCTACAGCTAGAGTAAACATTAAACACAGCCCAACGCCTGGCAAGATTATCGACAAAAACAAAAAAATCACACTAACAGCCTGATTACCTCAGTTCCTATTATGTTATACATTATGTTTGACTTTCAACATAGAAGAAATTATAAAGCATAGTAAAAGCATTTGTAAACATATTTGCAAATGTTATCACTGATAAAGGTTTAATCTCCAACATCTACAGCAAACTTATACAACTTAATAAAAGGAAGATAAATGATCCAATAAAAAAATGGACAATGGACTTAAATAGAACCTTTTCAAAAGATGACAGAAGGAAGGCCAAGAGACACATGAAAACATGCTGAAAGTCACTAATTATCCGAGAGATGCAAATCAAAATGACAATGCGATACCATCTCACACATGCCAGAATGGCAGTGTTGGCGAGGATGTGGAGAAAAAGGAACCCTCGTATACTGCTGGTGGGAATGCAGACTGGTGCAGCCAATGTGGAGAACAGTATGGAGTTTCCTCAAAAAACTGAAAATGGAACTCCCATTTGACCTAGCAATCCCACTCTTAGGAATATATCCTAAGAAACTAGAAACACCAATCAGAAAGGATTTATGCACCCCTATGTTCATAGCAGCACAATTTACAATAGCTACAATTTGGAAACAGCCTAGGTGCCTGTCAGCAGATGAGTGGATCAGAAAACCATGGTACATCTACACAATGGAATTCTATGCTGCCATTAAAAAGAAGGAATTCTTACCATTTGCAGCAACCTAGATGGAACTGGAGAACATTATGCTAAGTGAAATAAGCCAGTCAATGAAGGAGAAACACTACATGATCTCACTCATTTGTGGATAATAAAGAACATTATAACCTGATGAACAAAAAGATAGATGCAGAGGCAATAAAGCATCAAACAGACTGTCAAATTACAGCAAGAAGTTTAGGGAGAGATGGGGTAAATAAGAGATCAACCAAAGGATTTATATGCATGCATATAAGCATAACCAATGAACACAAGACACTGGGGTGTTAGGGTGTACCTGGGAGGGGGGGCAATGGGAAGATATGTATACATGTAAAACATTAATTAAAAAAAGTTTTTAAAAAGAATAAAATCCTAATGAAACGGCGAAAAAAAGTGAAGGACAAATAAAGATTTTATCAGACAAACAAAAACAATTTTTTGCCAGTAAACCTACCTTGCAAGCAAAAAAAAATTAATTTCTTCAGAGAGAAAGAAAATTATATAGGTTAGAACAGTGGTTGGCAAACTGCGGCTCTGTTGACTAATGAGTTTGTCAACCACTGGCTTAGAAAATCAGATCCCTATAAGAAAGGAAGAGCATAAAAATGGAATATCTGATGGTAAATTTTTTTATTTTTTATTTTAAGTGATCTAAAAGATAACTTCACCCCAAAATAATAATAGCATGGTGTTGGGTAATTACACCATATAGATAAGTGAAATGAATGGCAGGGATATTATAAGGTTTAGGAGGGAGGAATTAGTATTTAGTATACAATTATAAGATATCTGCACTACCTGTGAACTGGTATAGTGTTACTTGAGAGTGAACTTAGATTAGTTGTAAATGTATATTGCAAACTCTAGGGCAACCACTGAAAATTATAAATAGAAGTCTAATTGATATGCTACTAGAGGGGTAAAAATGGAATCACATAATATGATTATCATTCTCTACAATCTTTGCTTGAAAATAGAAGCAAAGAGAACATTTTCTAATTCATTTATGAGGGCCAGCATCATCTTAATACCAAAGCCAGATGAAGATATTACAATTTTAAAAAATAATAATTACAGACCAATCTCTCTCAGGAGCATAAATGTAAAAATCATAAATATTAGGAAAGTCATAATGGTTGATTGAGATACTTTTATTTAAAAATCAAAATATTAGGATATGAAATCCAACACTATATTAAAAGAATTCTATATTATGAACAAGTGGGATTTATTCCAGATATCCAAGGCTGGTTCAACAGTTGAAACTCAGTTAATATAATATACCACAAACAGACTAAAGAAAAATAATCATGTCATTATTTCAATTGCTGTAGAAAACGTACTTGGTAAAATTCAATACCCATTAATGAAAAAAATATCACAGCAAACTAGAAATAGAGAGGAACATTCTCAACTTGGAAAAGAATATCTACAAACCTACAGCTAACATCATATTTAATGATGAGAAACTGGCTGTGTTCCGGTATGATCAAAAACATGGACTATATAGCTCCTCTTTCTATTTTTTAAAATATTGTAAGGAAATGCTAGCTAGTAAAATAAAATAAGAAAGGGAAATAAAAAGTACATATGTTGGAAAGGAAAATATAAAATTGTCTTTGTTCATAGATGACACGTATGTCTAAATTGAAAATCCCAAACAATAAACCTAAAACAACTTCTATAACTAATAAGTAAGTATAGTTTACTGGGAGGATAAAGGTTTATATATAAAAGTCTATTGTTTTCTTGCAAACCAAGAAATGAACCATTGATATTGAAATACAAACAACACTATTTACAATAGCACCAAATATAGTGAAATAATTATGTGTAAATCTAACAAAATTTGTACAGGATCTATATGCAGAAAATTACAAAACCCTACTGAAAAAATTAAAGATCTAAATAAGACCAGCTGTTGTGGCCCCATGGATTGTGCCTCATCCTATGGACTAAGAGGTTCCCTCTTTGATTCCCAATCAGGGCACATGCCTGGTTCACTGGCTTGATCCCCAGGAGGGAATGTGCAGAAGGCAGCTTACTGATGTTTCTCACTGATGTTTCTATCTCCTTCTCTCTTCCTCTCTATCTAAAAACTAATAAAAACATAGATTTTTAAAAAGATCTAAATAAATGCAGAGATGTCCTGTGTTTATGGATTGGACAACTTAATATTGTTAAGATGTCAATTTTCCCAAATTGATATGTAGATTTTGCAATCTCACAGCAAGCTTTTTGTGGATGTAAATTCATTGATTCTAAGCTTCTAGAAAATAAAAAGGTTCAGAATATCTAATACAGTACTGAAGAAGAACAAAGTTGAAGAACTGACACTACTCAACTTTAAGACTTACTGTAATCAAGTAATTCAATGTAGGTGAAAAAAAGATACATAGATCAGTTGGGCAGAATAAAGACTACAGACATAACACACTCACACTAATATAGTGAACTGATCTTTGACAAGGGAACAAAGGCAATTAAATGGAGGAAGGATAGTCTTTTCATCAAATTGTGCTGCAACAATTGGATATCAGCATTTAAAAGAAATGAATCTAGACATAGATTTTGCAATCTTCAAAAAAAATGAACTATAAAACAGATTGTAGATACAAATGTAAAACAATACCATAAAACCTAGAAGAAAACAGGAGAAAAATCTAAGTCGCCTTGTGTTTGATGATGTACTTATAGATAAAACCAAAAACATGATTTATGAAAGAAAAAGCTTGATAAATCAGACTTCATTAAAATTATGAACTTCTACTATGTGAAAGATACTTTTAAGAGAAAAAAAAATATGCCACAGACTGGAAGAAAATATTCTCAAAACATATGTTTAGTAAAGGATATGTATCCAAAATATAAAAAGAACTGCTAAAATTCAATAGTAATAAGATTAACTAAAATTAAAATGGGCAAAAGAACAGATACCTCCCAAAAGAAGGTATTTACATGTCAAATAAGCATATACAAAAGAGCTCACCATCATTTGTCATCAGGAAACTGCAAAATAAAACAATAATGAGATGCCATTATACACCTGTTAGAATGGCTAAAAATCAATAAAATTGACAGTACTAAATGCTCTTGAGGATACTGAGCAACAGGCACTCTTATTCATTGCTGGTGAGCATACACAATTACACAATCTCTTTGGAAGTTAGTTTGACAGCCTCTGACAAAGCAAAACATTGTTTTACCATATGTAATTTCACTTCTAGTTATTTACTGCAATTAATTTGAAAACCTATATTTATACAAAACCCGGCATGTAAATGTTCATAGCAATTTTATTCATAATTACCAAAAACTTGTAATCAAGATGTTCTTCTGTTTCCAATCACCTGTGTTACATCTATACAATGGACTATAACTCAGCAATAAAAGGAAATGAGCTGTCAAACTATAATAAGACATAGAGGGACTATAAATGCATTTTAATAATTAAAGAAGCCAATATGAAAAGACTGCATATTGTATGATTCCAGTAAACACAAAACTATAGCAACAGTTAAATGATTAATGATTGCCAAGAGTTTGGGGGACATGAGGGAGAGAGGAATAGAGGAAGTATAGAGACAGAGGATTATTAGGACAGTAAAATTATTCTGTATGATAATGTAATAGTGGATACAAGACATTCATTTGTCAAAACCCATAATACTGTATAGCACGAAGAATGACCTTTGATGTATACAAAGATTTTTAAAATCATTTAGAAGGTTAGAAGAACCTCAGGAAAAAATGCAGATTGTGACAAGAGAATCTGTTACAAATATAGGAAGCTATGGTGGAAAGGGTGCTAGCCTAAGTATCTTTGGAAATATGTAGAATGTGGAAGCCACAGAGAGGTAAACAGATCAGTACATAGTCACTGAACCCTAGATGATAAGATTTTGTAGCATGAGGGTACAGGTTAACAATTCTGATATTGATATACATGTATAATGAAATGGAGCAATTAAGTAAATGAATGGTAGATGGTGGGAGCCAGGTTTCTCACCCTTGGAATTTATAGATAAACAAAGGGAGAAAACTCAAATGATCCATGTTGCCCTAACTGGTTAGGCTCAGTGGATAGAGCATCGGCCTGTGAACTGAAGGGTCCCAGGTTTGATTCCAGTCAAGGGCATATACCTTGGTTGCAGGCACATCCCCAGTAGGGAGTGTGCAGGAGATAGCTGATCGATGTTTCTCTCTCATCATTGTTTCTAACTCTCTATCCCTTTCCCTTCCTCTCTGTAAAAAATCAATAAAATATATTTAAAACTAAATTAACTAAAAAAATTAAAATGATCCATGTGGTAATGGCTTATAGTTGGAGACATCAGTATGAACTCATGTGTAACTTAATATATGGATGATTACATATAGAATTATTTATAGAAACGTGTATATACACAGGTTAGCATTAAACGTACTTTTTTCTGTCAGCTGAGAGGATCTAAATGAAGTGATACTCCAGTAGTAATAAGCATGTTCAGCACCCAGATCTTTGTTTTTAAATACTATTCTCGAATAAAAGTAATCAGGGCTCCTTAGAAAAATGACTGATTCTGGTACTGGAGGTAGGAAATACACAAGATGAGCCTTGGGCATTTTTAAGTGCCAGAGAATAAGGAATTGCTAAAAAAAGCAACATAAAAACATTGTCAACTCATTGTCAAAGGAGAACAAGAGGCAACTGAAAGAGTTTCCAATGACCAAAGTTGGAACAATTTCTGTAATAAACTAAGTAAATTAGTATTGGACTATATCCCAAAGAATAGCATAAATATCTGTGAATCCATACTGATAATAAATAGAACTGGTAAGTTGATAAATTGGAGAGAGGAGACAAAAATCCAATGCAGAAAAGTTCTTAAAATTTTTATAGATGCTCCACCTCAAGGAGTGGCGAGCATAACTCCTCACTAATTTGTTTTGAGCTACTTATAGTGACTTCTTACCAAAGAGTACAGTATGGGAAGGCAGGAAAAAAATAGCATTACAGAATAGAAACCTAACATTGCCTCAGCCAGGTTATCAAGGCCAACATCAACAGTCATAAATCATGTTGATAGTGTGTAGGTATGCTTGTAAGATGATCAAAATTATACTTTTCATCTGTGATCTTCTTCCTAATAATCCATAACCCCAATCTAACCATGAGAAAAACACCATAAAAATTATAGTAGTGGGCCATCCTACAAAGTACCTCATCAGTTTTCCTTAAAGCTGTGCAAAGATCATTAAAAACAAAGTCTGGCTAACTGTCACAGTCAAGAGGAGCCTGAAGACACATGAAAACAAAATGTACTGCGGTATCCTGGATGGGATCCTGGAACCGAAAAAGAACATTAAGGAAAAACTAAGAAAATCTAATAAATATGGACTTCAAATGATAATGTTTCAATATTTATTTGTTTTAACAATGTAACATAGTAATGTACAATAATGACAGGGGAGACTGGGTCTGGGTTATATGGGAACTCTTTGTACTAGCTTCTCAGTTTTTTTTTTTGTAAATGTGTAAGTTTTTCCGTTCTAAAAAATAAACTTTTTCATTTAAACAGGTAGCTAAAAAATAATGTATATAGTATAATACCATTTATATAAAGTTTAAAAAATACAAAATAATACCATGTATTGTAGAGGAATACCAGAGACTCATTCTCTATATCACTTGGAGTTTGTTTTTCTGTTTCCCAGAAATGTTTATCTTATCTTCAAACCTTTGTGTTTATTTTTTTATATATGCATATATATGAATATATATGTATTTTGTAGATATGTACATACCTGTGTGTGTATGTATGTGTGTTTTTGGAGCAGAGAAGATGCAGCCAAGCAAGAAGTGACTGAGCCACTTTGACCAGAAGTCATCTTAATTTTTAAAAAATGTTCATATCAAAGGGAACAATCTTAGTGTGGATCTTTCTACTTGCTGAGAAACTTGCCATATATTTCACATACCCCTTTCTATAGTCATTTAATTTTTTTAAAGCTTGTTTTAAAATATATTTTTATTGATTTCAGAGAGGAAGGGAGAGGGAAAGAGATAGAAACATCAATGAAATAGAATCATTGATTGGCTGCCTCCTGCACGTGCTACACCAGGGATCAAGCTCAAAACTCAGGCATGTGCCCTGATCAGGAATCGAACCATGACCTCCTGGTTTATAGGTCGATGCTGAAATACTGAGCCATGATGGCTGGGCCAGTCAATTAATTTTATGTTTTTATGAAAAGTATTTCAGGACCAAAACTCTAGATCACCTAAAATTACTTAAGTGAACCACAAATCAATTATTCTATGTCCTTGTCTAAGATAAAAGTATAATTAAATGCTAAATATGTAGATATTCAGCTTCTAAAGACTTTGAGAAATAAAAAAAATCTGCTTATTATAATGTTTAATATATTTATTCATACGTTTCAGTGGTTAAGCAATTTAAGTGGGCTCTATTTTCTAGCTCTTTATTTTGCTGCTCCTATCTGAATTCTTCTCAAGTTCCTTCAAAATACTGTAGGATATAACTTATGCTAGTTAATATAGAGATCTCTTTTTTTCTCCTGACCGTTTTTTGATTTTAGTAAAATACACATAACCTGAGATCTATCATGTTAACAAGAATTTAAGTGTACATTACAATATTCTTAACTGTAGGCACAATGCTGTACAACAGATCTCTAGAACTTAGTCATCCTGCATGACTGAACTTTATATCCGATGAACAATAACTCCTCCTTTTCCTCTTCCCACAGCCCCTGACAACCACCATTCTAGTTTCTGCTTTGATGAGTTTGACTACTGCAGATGTCACAAATGATAACATGCAGTATTATGCCTGTTGTGACTGGCTTATTGCACTTAGCATAATGCCCTCAAAATTCATTTATGTTGTATATGACAAGATTTTCTTTTTCTGACTGAATAATATTCCACATTTTTTTTATCCATCCATGATGGGCCTTTAGGTTATTTCCATCTCTTGGCTATTGTGATCAGTGCTGCAATGAATATGTGAATTTAGATATCTCTTAGAGATCCTGATTTTAATTCTTTTGAATAAGTACCCAGAAGTAGCATTGTTGGATCATATGGTAGTTCCAGTTTTAATTTTTTGAGGAACCTCCATACTGTTCTTCATAGAGGTTGTACCATGTTATATTTCTACCAACAATGCACAAGCATTCCAATTTCTTTACATCCTCATCAACACATACTTTCTGCATGTGTTCTTTGAGGAAATGTATATTTTGCTCATTTTTAAAAATGAGTTGTTTTGTTTTGTTTTTGCTATTGAGTTGTAGGAGTTTATTATATATTTTAGATTTTAACTTCTAATCAAATAGATGGTTTCCATATATTTTCTCCCATTCTGTAGGTTGCCTTTTCACTTTGCTATTTCCTTTGCTGTGCAGAAGCATTTTGGTTAATACACACTCACTTTATTTTTGCTTTTGTTGCCTATGCTTCTAATGTACTATCTAAGATATCAGGGTCATAGATCTTTCCCTCTAGGTTTTCTTGGGATTTTTAGAGTTTTAATTCTTATGTTTAATCCATTTTGAGTTGATTTTCCTGTAGGAGAGTCCAATTTTATTCTTTTACATATGGATATCTGTTTCACAACATTTGTTGAAGGGACTGTACTTTCTCCATTGTGTTTCTTATCCTCCACCCTTGTCAACCAGTTGACTATATTAGTATACTTGTGGATTTATTTCTGGGCTGTCTATTCTGTACCATTGGTCAATATGTTTGCCATTATGCCAGTGTCATACTGTTTTGGTAGATTTGTATATGTTTTGAAATGAAAAAGTGTGAGGCATCCGGTTTTCATTTCTCAGGATTGCTTTGGCTATTTGGGGTTTCTTGTAGTTCCATATGAGTTTTAGGATTATTTTTCCCCTTTCTATAAAAATACTGTTGAGGTTGGATTAAAAAAAAAATGGTGGCAGAATAGACAGACAAGTCCTAAGCCTTGTCCTGGAGCAGATAGAAAGAACAGCCGAGGGTCACATGGGAAGTGTTTATTGATTAGTTGAGGGACAGCTATACTCCAGGAGGCTATGGTGGACTGGTGGTTGGGGCTCCCCTGACTGGGCAGCCCCCACTGCTGCTGGATTCCCTACCAAAGTGAACGGCTCAGACACGGAGACCGCTCCATCTTGAAGGGGAAAGTGGATGTTATCGGATACCTGAAAATTTACAATGATGGCACCCACCAAACAGCTATGAACCCAAGACCACTAGTACCCAATTGGCGCTAATACGTGGATTCAGAGAAGCTCTACACTCCACCAGGGAAAGGTCAGATTTTGCCTGGGATAAAGTGAGGTATCTGGTTCTGACAGGAGAGAAAAATGTGTGCACGTTGGGAGCTGGAGAACTGGAGAATGTCTGCGCCTAGAAAAATCCGTGGCTGTTGAGGCTGGCGTGATCTGTCAATGTGGAAGGGGGTCCTCAAGAACTGCTAACAGAAGGAAACTCTAAAAAGAAACCCATTTTGATCTGATGCAAAAGGACACCCTAAAAATTGTAAAAGTGTGCCAGCTGCTTAGACCCAAGGGGAGAAAAAGACTGCACATACTTGCGTGCAGCCCTAGAGTTCCCACACTTACCCTGGCTCTTTTATTTATTTTTTCTTTTTCCTCTTTAAATTCTTGCATCTGATTACTGAGACTGCATGGGAAAGTTGTTTTTTCTGGAACCTGGGGGTCAGAACCAGCTCTGGGCAACCCACTCCCACAAACCAGTATGGAGTGCCACAGGGAAAGCAGGATTTAAGCATTGGCTAGAGAGGACCTATAGGCCCAGAGGTCAATCCAAAAACACTGTCAAACAGGGGTTGAATCACAAATTGACTCTATTGTAAACACAAAGTAATACAAGGAATTAAGACACACTGCCTCTTTAAAAATCACTACTGGTTTACAACACTGAGGAGCAGTGGAACGCAGGAACTGCAATACTGTCCTGACTAGGAAACAGGCATGCCAAACAGAACAGTAGAGGAAGTGAATGACCTTCACTACTGCACATTTTTATTTTTATTTTTTTAATCTTTTACTGGAGAAACTAATTTTTTTCTTTTATCCTTATTTGATTTTACCTTTTTAATTATTACATTTTTATTTTCAATCAGTATCATTACTACTACTATTTTACCTTTTTCTTTAAACAGTGTCATTTTACTTTGGGATTAGTATTATACATTTTATTTTCATCTTTCCTTTAGAATCATTTTACTCTATCTCAACTTTACCTTTATGCCATCACTCTCTTGCTAACGTTTCCCCTTTTGTTGTCCTGTTTCTCTTACCCTTTTCCTGCTTTATATTTTCCCTATTCTTTCTTTTTACTCCCTGCTAAAATTGCACCCTACTTATATATCTAATTTTCAATCCCCCTGCACCTCTCTTCTCTCTTCACTATATAAAAAATTGTTTTTCTCTCTGTCCTTTTGTTGTAATTTGCTTCATTGATTACATCGATTTTTTATGCTTGTTTGTGTGATTGTTTTGCTTATTCTTATTATTTCTGATTTCCCTCACCTTGTTTGATATTAGTTGTTGTTTCTAGTTTGTATTCATCTTCGGGCACTTGTTACTGCCATTTGTTGGGATTTCTGGCTATATTATTGCAGTTTTTTCCCCATATATATAGTTTGTTCCCCTCTTCTTTCTTATTGTCTTTCTTTTCTCTCATACTTTTTTCCCTTTTCCCAATTTCATTTTTGCATCCTTTTCTTTTTTCTCTCTCTTCTTTCCTATACTCTAATTAGCCTTTCTGTGGTGGTCACCTTCATTTGGGGTTATTAATATTGTGATTATATCTCTGTTCAGTGCCCTGTACATTGTACCTGGTTGTGTTACATTTTGTGCCTTTAAATCAATGCAGGAGAGAGAGAACTTCATAACCAGACACCGGGAGAAGATCGATCATGGGAAGATAAAGGAACAGTCCGTATATGAAAGAAAAGCAGGCATCACCAGAAAAGGAAGTAAACAAAATGGAGGCAAACAACCTGTCAGGGAAAGAACTCAGAGAAATGATTACAAGGTGGCTATAAAGAATGGAAGACAAATTCACCAGTATGATTAGGACCCAGAGGAAATGAAGAAAAACCAAGATGAAATGAAAAATGATATTGTTGCTGTAAAGAACTCAATAGAAAACATCAAGAGTAGACTAAAAGAAGTAGAGGACTGCATCAGTGAGCTAGGAGACAAGGGAGAAAAAAATACCCAAGTAGAGCAGCTTCTAGAAAAAAAAAAATTAAAAAGCAGGAGGAGAGCCTAAGGAAAATTTGGAACAACACAAAACAAAACAACATCCACATAATAGGGGTCCCAGAAGGAGAGGAATCTAATCAAGGAATAGAAACCTGTTTGAAGAAATTAATAGAGAAAATTTCCCTGATATAGGGAAGAAAAAACCCACACAAATCCAAGAAGCTCACAGAGTCCCATGCAAAATGAATCCCCAAAGAATGACACCAAGCCACATTATATTTAAAATGGCAAACACCAAAGACAAAGAATCATAAAAGCAGCCAGAGAGAGACAGAAAGTTACCTACAAAGGAACCCCCATCAGACTAGCGACTGATTTCTCACCAGAAACTCATCAGGCCAGAAGAGAATGGAATAAAATGCACAAAGTCATGCAAAGGAAGGGTCTGAATCCAAGAATACTGTACCCAGAATGACTATCAATCAAAATTGAAGGTGAAGTCAGGAACTTCACAAACAAAAAAGGACTAAGGGAATTTATTACCACCAAACCAGCAATGCAAGAAATACTAAGGGGTGTGCTGTAAAAAAAAAGAAATAGGAAGTGAAGAAGGAAAATGTGGTAAAGAATAAAAATGGTGACAAATAACCTATCAATAATAACTTTAAATGTAAATGGATTAAATGCCCCAATCAAAGGAAATAGGGTAACGGATTGGATAAGAAAACATGATCCATATATCTGCTGTCTACAAGAAACCCACCTCAGAAAAAAAGATACATACAGACTGATGGTGAAGGGATGGAAAAAGGTTTTTCAGGTGAATAAAATTTTTTTAAAAAGCTGAAATGTCAATACTAATATCTGACAAATTAGATCTCAACGTGAAGGACATAAAAGAGATAAGGAAGGCCACTTCATAATACTGAAGGGAGCAATCCATCAAGAAGTAACTCTGGTAAATATATACACACCCAATTTAGGAACACCCAAATACATAAAAAAAAACTGGAGGATATCAAGGGAGAAATTGACAGAAATACAATGATAGTAGGAAACTTTAATATTCCACTATCACCATTGGAAAAATCCTCTAAAGAAAAACATCAGCAAAGAAATCAATCCTAAATGACTCACTAGACCAGATGGAATTAATTGACATCTTCACCGCAAAACCACAGAATATATATTTTTCTCAAGTGCACATGGGTCATTTTCAAAGATAGACCATATGTTAGGTCATAGGCAAAGTCTCTTCAAATTCAACAAGATAGAAATCATATCAAGCATTCTCTCAGATCACAGTGGCATAAAACTGGAAATGAACTACTATAAAAACAATCCCAAAAATTTCAAACAAATTGACACTAAACAGCATGCTATTAAACAAGACTGTGTTACCAGAGAGATAAAAGAAGAGATAAAAAATTCCTGCCAACAGATGACAATGAAAGTACAACAATCCAAAATCTATGGGATACAGCGAAACCAGTCTTGAGAGGGAAGTTCATAGCTCCACAGGCCTACCTCAGAAAGCAAGAAACAATGGTAAATTACCTAACCATAAAACTCAAAGAGTTAGAAAGAGAGTGACAAGAAAAGCCCAGTGTAAGGAGAAGGAAGAAAATAATAAAGATCAGAACAGAGTTAAACAACACTGAGACATAAATAATACAAAACATAAACAAAACCCAGAGCTGGTTCTTTGAAAGGATAAACAAGATTGATGAAACTAGCCAAGCTCACCAAGATGCAAAGAAAGAGAATTCAAATTATCAAAATCAGAAATGAAAGAGGTGAAGTATCAGTAGACCTCACTGAAATACTAAGGATTGTTAAAAAAAATACTGTGAACAACTCTTTTCCAACAAACTGGACAACCAGGAGGAAATGGACATATTCCTAGAAAAATAAAACTTTCCATAACTCAGGAAGAATATAAACACCTCAGTAGGCTAATAACTATGTAAGAAATTGAAGCAGTCATCAAAAAGCTCCCAGCAAACAAAAGCTTCGGGCCAGAAGACTTCTCAGGGTAGTTTTATCAAACATTCAAGGAAGAATTAAAACCTTTCCTCCTAAGACTATTCCAAAAAATTCAAGGAACGAACACTTCCAAGGTCATTCTATGAAGCCAGCAGGACTCTAATACCAAAATCAGATAAAGACAACACAAGGAAAGAGAATTACAGACCAATATCCCTCATGAACATAGATGCCAAAATCCTCAACAAAATTTTAGCAAATCAGATCCAGCAGTACATCAGAAAGATCATACACCATGACTAAGTAAGATTTATTCCAGGAATACATGGATGGTAAAATATATGCAAATCAATAAACCTGTTAGATCACATAAACAAACTGAGAGATAAAAATCACATAGTCATATCAATTGACGCAGAAAAAGCATTTGACAAAATCCAACACTGATTTTTGATAAAAACTCAATATGGTGGAACAGAAACATCATACTTCAACATAGTAAAAGCTATATATGATAAACCCACAGCTAACATCATATTCAATGGGCAAAAACTAAAACCCTTTCACCTAAGAACAGGAACAAGACAGGGATGCCCACTCTCACCACTCCTAGTCAACATGGTACTGGAAGTATTAGCAATTGCAATTAGACAAGAAGGAGAAATAAAAGGCATCCAAATTGTAAAAGAAGAGATAAACTTGTCCTATTCTGCAGGTGACATGATATTCTGAAAAAATCCTGAAAGCCTCCATCAAAAAACGAATAGACTTAATAAATGAATTTGGCAATGTAGCAGGATACAAAATTAATGCCAAGAAATCTATGGCATTTCTATATGCCAAAAATGAACTCACAGAAATAGAGCCCAAGAAAGCAATCCCATATACCATCACACCAAAAAAAATTAAGATACTTAGGAATAAACTAAGGAAGTAAAAGACCTATACTCAGAAAACTACAGGACACTGAAAAAAGCAATAGAGGAAGATGTAGACAGATGGAAAAACATACCATGCTCATGGATTGGGAGAATCTACATAATTAAAATGTCTATACTACCAAAAGCAATCTATAGAAACAATGCACTCCCCATTAAAATACCAATGACATATTTCACAGAGTTAGAAAGAACTCTCCAAAAATTCATCTGGAATAAATAAAAAAAGATCCTGATAAGCCACAGCAGTCTTGAGAAAGAAGAACAAAGTAGGTGGGATCTCAATACCATATTTCAAGCTATATTGCAAAGCCACTATTCTCAAAACAGCCTATTACTGGCACAAGAACAGACCAGCAGTTTACACCTTACACAAAAATAAACTCAAAATAGATACAGGTCTTAAACATAAGACAGTAAAGCATAAAAATACAGGAGGAATCCACAGGCAGAGAAATCTCAGACATATACTGAAGGAACTTCACTGATACGGCTCCTTGAGCAATGTAAGCTAAAGAGAAAATAAACAACTTGGACTACATCAAAATGGAAAGCTTTTTCACAGCAAAAGAAACCATCAACAAAACAACAAGAAAGCCCACTGTATGGGAGAACATATTTGCAAATGTTATCACTGATAAAGGTTTAATCTCCAACATCTACAGCCAACTTATACAACTTAAAAGGAAGATAAATGATCCAATAAAAAAAAAAATGGACAATTGACCTAAACAGAATCTTTTCAAAAGTAGACAGAAGGAAAGCCAAGAGACACATGAAAATATGCTCAAAGTCACTAATTATCCAAGAAATGCAAATCAAAACTTCAATGCTGTACCATCTCAAACCTGTCAGAATGGCAATTATTAACAAACGACAAGTGCTGGCGAAAATGTGGAGAAAATTGAACCCTCATGCACTGCTGGTGGGAATGCACACTGGTGTAGCCACTGTGGAGAAAAGTATGGAGTTTCCTCAAAAAACTAAAAATGGAACTTCCATTTGACTTAGTAATCCCACTTCTAGTAATATATCCCCAGAAACTAGAAACACCAATCAGAAAGGATATATGCACCCCTATGTTCATAGCAGCACAATTCACCATACCTAAGTTTTGGAAACAGCCTGAATGCCCATCAGCATATGAGTGTATTAGAGTACTACGGTACATCTACAGAATGAAATACTACACTGCTACAAAAAAGAAGGAATTCTTACCATTTGCAGCAGCATGGATGGACTTGAAAAGCTTTATGTTTAGTGAAATAAGCCAGGCAATGAAAGAAAAATACCACATGATCTCACTCATTTATGGAAAATGAAGGTCATTATACCCGATGAATAAAAAGATAAATACAGAGACAATAAAGCACTGAACATACTCTCAAATTACAGCAGGAAGGCTGGGGAGTGTAGCAGAAGGAGGGAAATTGATCAACCAAAGTACTTGTATGCATGCATATAAGCACACCAATGAACACAAGACACGCGGGGTGGGGAAAGGTGGGATTAGGGTATGCCACAGGAGGTAGGGGAGGGTGGGGGAAGGTCAATGGGAGAAAAAAGATATATGTACTAATATATGTGATACTTTAAACAATAAAAATATTTTAAAAAATACTTTGTGGGTTTTGTTATGAATTGCATTAATCTATAGATCATTTTTGGTAGTGTGGAAATTTTACCAATATTGTCATTCAGTCCATGGAAGCATTTATTTCTGTCTTTAATTTCTTTGAGCAATGTTTCGTGGCTTTTAATGTATAAGTCCTTCATCTCTTTAGATACTTTCTTTTTTTTAATTGATATATGATTGACATACAAAAAAGCTGCACATACTTAATGTATGCATCTTGATGAGTTTGAAGATAAATATATACTGTGAAACTGTCACTATATACAGTGCCCTAACCTTAACCATCACCTCCAGGATTTCTTCCCTTCCACTTTTTTCTTTTGATAATATTACTAGTAAACATAAAATATAGACTCTTACCAAATTTTTAAGTATCCAGTACAATATTGTTAACTATATGTATTGTGCATAAGTGAAACTATCTAACCATTGATTAATACCTTTCTGATTATCCCAACCCCTGGTAAATACAATTCTACTTTCTACATCTATGACTTTGACTATTTTAGATTCCTGATGTAAGTGGAATCATATAGTATTAGTTCTTCTGTGTCTGGTTTATTTCATTTAGCATGTCTTCCAATTTCAAATATATTGTAGTGAATGACAAGATTTATTTGTTTTTTAAGGCTGAATAATATTCTGTTGTATTTATATACCAAATTTACTTTATTCATCTATCAGTGGATATTTAGGTTGTTTTCATTTCTTTGTTATTAGCAAGGGAATGCAGATATTTCTTCCTGATTCTGATCGCAGTTCTTTTGGGTATAAAAACTCAGAAGTGGGATTGCTGGATTATATGGTAGTTATATTTTTATTGGTGAGTAATCTCCATACTGTTTCCATAGTGGTTGTACCAATTTACATTCCTACGAAGAGTATACAAGGGTTAAAATTTCTTCACATCTTCATCAACACTTTTGCTTTTATGATAATAGCCATTGTTGCTGGCATGAGATGATATCCCATTGAAGTTTTGATTTGCATTTCTCTGACGATTAATGGTGCTGAGCATCCTTTCATATACCTATTGGCAATTTGTATGTCTTTTTTGAAGAAATGCCTGTTTAGGACTTTTGCCCATTTTTAAAATTGGGGGGTTTAGTATGGAGTTTCCTAAAAAAACTAAAAATGGAACTCCCATTTGACCCAGCAATCCCACTCTTAGGAATATATCCTAAGAAACTAGAAACACCAATCAGAAAGGATTTATGCACCCCTATGTTCATAGCAGCACAATTTACAATAGCTACAATTTGGAAGCAACCTAGGTGCCCGTCAGCAGATGAGTAGATCATAAAACCATGGTACATCTACACAATATAATTCTATGCTGCCATAAAAAAAGAAGGAATTCTTACCATTTGCAGCAACCTAGATGGAACTGGAGAGCATTATGCTAAGTGAAATAAGCCAGTCAGTGAAGAAGAAACACCACATGATCTCACTCATTTGTGGATAATAAAGAACATTATAAACTGATGAACAAGAAGATAGATGCAGAGGCAGTAAAGTATCAAACAGACTGTCAAATTACAGCAGGAAGGTTAAGGAGAGGTGGGATAGATAAGAGATCAACCAAAGGACTTGTATGCATGCATATAAGCATAACCAATGAACACAAGACACTGGGGTGTTAGGGTGTGCCTGGGTGGGGGAATCAATGGGAAGATATATATACATGTGACATTAATAAAAAATTATAAAAATAATAAATAAATAAAATTGGGGGGTTTAAGTTATAGGATACCCTTATATAGAGAGATTAACCTTTTACCAGATATATGATTTGCAAATATATTTACTCATTTCCATAGGTTGTCTTTTCACTTTGCTGATTGTTTCCTTTGTTGTACAGGTTTTTTGTTGATATAATCCGATTTGTCTTTTTTTTTCCTTTTGTTTCTTGTGCTTTTAATGTCATATACAAGAAATGTTTGCCAAGGCCAATAAGCTTTTTCCATGTGTTTTCTCCTGGGAGTTTTAGAGTTTCAGGTCTTATGTTCAAGTCTTTAATCCATTTTGAATTATTTCTTTCATCTATGGTATAAGACAAGAATCCAATTTAATTCTTTTACAATGGATATACAATTTTCCCAACACCATTTATCGAGGAGACTATTATTTCCCTGTTATGTATTCTTGCTCCCCTTGTTGAAGATCAATTTACCATAAGTGTGTGGTTTATTTCTAGACTCTGGATTCTGTTATACTGGTCAGTATGTCACTATATATATATATATAT
>PVJN01004286.1:0-26737 GCA_004026805.1 Lasiurus borealis | reverse complement strand
AGATAGAAACATCAATAATGAGAATTATTGATCAGCTGCCTCCTGTACGCCCCCTACTGGGGATCAAGCCTGCAACCTGGTCATGTGCCTTTGATAGGAATTGAATCCAGGACCCTTCTCTCCACAGGCCAACGCTCTATCCTTTGAGCCAAACCAGCTAGGGCTCAATATGTGTTTTGTATGCCAGTATAATGCTGTTTTGATAACTGTCATTTGAAATCAGGAAATGTCATGGCTCCTGATTTGTTCTTTTTAATTGTGCTTTATCTACTTAGGGTTCCTTGTGGTTCCATATGAATTTTAGGATTTCTTTTGCATAAATTGCCATTGGGACTTTCATAAGAATTGCATTAAAATCTGTAGATAGATTTGGATAGTTTAGACATTTTGACAATATTAATATTTCCAATCCATGAGTATGTACTATCTTTTCATCTATTTATGCTTGTTTCTGTGTTCTGTTTTTGTTTTGTTTTTCAAATTTTCCTCAGTATTAATTAGTTTTCTGTTCATTAGCCTTTCAGCTCCTTGGTTAACTTTATCTCTAAGTATATTATTCTTTTTGATGCTTATGTAAATGAAATTATTTTCTTGATTTTTCGTTTCAGACCATTTATTGTTTTAAAAAATGCATCAAGTCCTGACTGGTTTGGCTCAGTGGATAGAGCGTCAGCCTTCAGACTGAAGGGTCCCAGATTTGAGTCTGGTCAAGGGCATGTACCTTGGTTGTGGGCACATCCCCAGTAGGGAGTATGCAGGAGGCAGCTGATCGATGTTTCTCTCTCATTGATGTTTCTGACTCTCTATCCCTCTCCCTTCCTCTCTGAAAAAATCAATAAAATATATTTTAAAAAATAAAATTTAAAAATGCATCAAATTTTTGTATGTTGATTTTGTATCCTGCAACTTCATTGAATTTGTTACTTTTAATAGTTTTATTATGAAGTTTTTAGGGTTTTCCACATATAGGATCATGTTATACAGAGATGATTTTACTTCTTCACTTCTAATTTGGTTGCCTTTTATTTTATTCTTGTCTAATTGCTCTCACTAGGACTTCTAGTAATACTATGTTGAATAGAAGTGAGAAGAGTGGGCATCCTTGCCTTGTTTCTAATCTTCGAGGAACAGATTTAAGTTTTTCACTGCTGAGTAAGAGGTTTGCTGTGGCCTTTTCATATATGGCCTTTATTATGTTAAGGTAAATTCCTTATATTCCTAATTAATTGAGCATTTTTATCATGGAATTTGTCAGTGCTTTTTTTGCATCAATTGATATGATCATGTGATTTTTATTCCTCATTCTGTTAATATGGTGTGTCACAATTATTGATTTTCATGTGTTGAACTGTCCTTATGTTCCAGAGATAAACACCCCTTGGTCAGAGTGTAAAAACCCTTTTAATGTGCTTTTGAATCTAGTTTACTAATTTTATGTTGAGGATTTTTGCATCTGTATTGATCCTGTAGGTTTCTTTTCTTGTAATATATTTTTCTGCTTTTGGTATCAGGATAATGTTGGCCTCATAAAATTAGTTTGGAATTGTTCTCTCCTCTTTGATATTTTGGAAGAGTTGAAGAAGGATTGGCATTAGTTCTTTAAGTATTTGATAGAGTTCATTCATGAAGCTATCTAGTTCTGGTGCTTTCTTTTTGGGAGGTTTTTGATTACTGATTCAATCTCATTACTAGTTATAAATCTGTTCCCGTTTTCTATTTCTATATAATTTAGTCTTAGTGTAGGTTGTATGTTTCCAGGAACTTACTAGTATTATCTTTCAGTTTAACCAATGTGTTGGCAAATAATTATTCATAGTAATCTTTTATAATCCTTTTTATTTATTTGGCATTAGTTGTAATGTGTCCTCTTTCATTTCTGATTTTATGAGTCTTTTTTATTCTTGTTAATGTTAAAGGTAGTCAATTTTGTTGATTAAAAAACAAACAAACAAACTGGCTCTTGTCCTGATCAGTTTAGCTCAGTGGATAGAGCATCAGGCCATGAAATGAAGGCTCCCAAGTTCAATTCTGATGTAAGAGCATGTACCTTGGTTGCAGGCTCGATCCCCAGTAGGGGGTGTGCAGGAGGCAACTAATCTACGTTTCTCTCTCATCAATCTTTCTAACTCTCTGTCTCCCTTCCTCTCTGTAAAAGCAATAAAATATATTTTTAAAATAAATAAATATTAAAAAAAAGCTAGCTCTTGCTCGGCCAGTGTTGCTCATTGGTTTAATGTCAACACAGGAACCAAGAGATCACCAGTTTGATTCCTGGTCAGGGCATATGCCTGGGTTATAGGCTTAATTCCCACTAGGAAGTGGGCAGGAGGCAGCCAATAGATGACATTTCTCATTGATGTTTCTATCTCTCTAAAAATCAGTTTTTAAAATAATATTCTTTTTTTAAAAAACTAATTTAGTTAATTTTTAAAAGTTGTTTTTGTAATCTATGTTTTATTTATTTCTGCTCTAAACTTTATTATTTTTTTCTGCTAACTTTGGGCTTAGTTATTTTTCTAATTTCTTGAGGTATAAAGTTGTTCATTTGAGGCTTTGTTTCTTTTTTAATATAGGCATTTATCACTATAAACTTCCCTCTTAGTACTGTTCTTGCTACATATCACATTTTATATTATAGTTTCATTTTTTAATCTCAAGATATTTTCTTGTGTGTGTGTGTGTGTGTGTGTGTATTTCAGGGAGGAAGGGAGAGGGAGAGATAGAAACATCAATGATGAGAGAGAAATACTGATTGGTTGCCTCCTACACACCCCACATGGGAGAGAGCCCACAACCTGGGCATGTGCCCTGCCCAGAATTGAACCATGACCTCCTGGTACATAGGTCAATGCTCAACCACTGAACCATACAGGTTGCGCTTTATCAAGATATTTTCTAATTCACTTTTAATTTTTTTCTTTGACATATTAGTTAAGAGTAATTTACTGAACCCTCGTTAGTTTAGCTCAATGGATAGAGCGTCGGCCTGTGGACTGAATGGTCCCAGATTCTATTCCAGTCAGGGGCACATGCCTGGGTTGCTGGCTCTATACCCAGTAGGGGCATGCATGAGGCAGCCGATCATTGATTCTTTCTCCCACTCCCTTCTCTGAGGTCAATGAAAATATACTTTTATAAAGTAATTTATACTTAAGAATTTTCTAGTTTTCCTCCTGCTATTGAAAGCAAGATATTGAAATCTAATAGTATTGTGTTGCTATTTTCTATCTTCAGTTCTCTCAATGTTTGCTTCATATTTAAGTGTTCTGAATGTTGGGTGCATATATGTTTATAATTGTTATATCTTCCTGATGAATTGACCCTGTTACCACATAATGTGTTTTTTTGTCTCTTACAACAGTTTTGACGTAAAGTCTATTTTTTTTCTGATGTCCCTTCTCTTTTGGTTACCATTTGCATGAATATTTTTTTTCTATCCTTCCAATTTTCAGCCTATATGTGACCTTAAATCTAAAGTGAGTTTCTTTAAGATAGCATACATTTATCTTGTTTTTTATTCATCTGACCACAGTATGTGTTTGACAAAGGAGTTAAACCCATTTACAAGTAAAGTAATTATTGATAGGGAAGGACTCCCTATTGCCATTTATTAGTTGTTTTCTATCTTGTAATTCTTATCCCTCTTTTTTTCTCTTAATGTCTACCTTAATGTTTCAGTGTTGTTGTTTTTTGTGTTTTTGTGTTTTGTTTTTTTTTGTAGTGATATGCTTTTTCCTCTCTCATTTTCTTTTGTGTATCTTCTATAGGTATTTTCTTTATGCTTCCAGTCCGGGGTTACTTAAACTTTTAACAAGTTTCTTAGAGTTATAACAATCTATTTTAAGCCAATAAGAGTTTAACTCGGATCACATTAAAGAGGTTTTTTTTTTTTAATTTTCTTGAATAGATAGAATAGTGTCTCTTTATTTCTCTGAGGGTATTTGTGATAATTTTTGAAGATTTTTTTTTTTTGCATGGTCTCTGTTTTCTCCTATTTGCTTTCCTTTCTGTTTGTTTGTTCTGTTCTCTGTCTTTCATGTTAGAGTCTTTCCTCAGATGCCTGATAATCCATACTCGTATTTATGAGTAGGAGCCAAAAACAGATTAGAAACTTTGAATACATGAGTGGTTCTTGTTGACTTTGAGCTTCACTTTAAAATCATCTGGCTGGTCCATTTGTTAGACAAATTCCCCTTCCCAATTTAGTATTTAGATCTTTCCTCTTGGGGCTAGTCAAATTCTTCAGAGAGGACACAAACTATTGCTTAATAGGGTACTACCAGCAATGTAGGAGCCAAATGGGGCAAACTGTCTGGGGTATCCTCATTATTCAATATGAAGTATTTTTCTTAATTATCTTGCTTTCAGAAACAGTATTCATACCTTCAACTGTACCTAACATTCCCCACATTCAGAGAATAAACCTCCACTATTCACCAAGATTGGGAGTGGCCTTTACCCAGCAGCATTATTGTAAGGGAGGTGGCATATTTTAAAGTATAGTTGGTTTTTAAACAGCTTTCAACCAAACACCTTATTTTAACCCTGCCGTTATATCCATCTCCAGAGATACCTAAAACTATCACTATCTGAACTGTTTGAGAATTCTTAGGTGTAGATTGGGTTGGTTTCTGGCTTTCCCTACTGCTGATTGAAGATTCAGTTTTCTTGAGTATGCTTATCCAAGCCTCCAGATTCCAGAATATTGTTGCTATTGCTTCTTTTCCTTGTTTTTCCTAACCTTGTAGAGTTATATGTGTTTTTTTAATCCTACAGTTTTTGAGATTTTTCTGGAGAGAGTGAAATTAGATGCATGTGTTCAATTCACCATCTTTATCTAAAACTAATGAATTCTAACCACAATGAAATAGTTGCCTTATTCTCCTTATGTGATATTTTTTGTTGATCTTCTATTTATATTAGGTGTTATACCTGAAAAACCTTAGCCCTCGGGTGACTGAAAGAGATCTTATATCATTGTTCGCTCGGTTCCAGGAGAAAAAAGGACCTCCAATTCAATTCCGAATGATGACTGGACGAATGAGGGGGCAAGCTTTTATCACCTTTCCCAGTAAGTAGCTTTATCTGGATAATTACTCAGTTGTAGCATCAGCATTAGAGACTATGTATACCCTTTCTAATTTAGTTACAGTCCTTTGATTTACCAATAACACATGAGAAGCATGTGCTTAAACAAGCACATGGGAAGAATGGAAGAGAATTAAGCAAAATGTTTTCAATATTCCTCTGTCCTGCCTTCTGTGCTTCCTCTCGTCCATTGACTGTGCATGACCACCTTACTCCATTGTCTTTAATTGTCCCCAGACTTGAAACTTTCTTCTCACTTTATCAAAATTAATTTTACCTTTTTTAAAAATATATTTTTATTGATTTCAGAGAGGAAAGGAGAGGGAGAGAGAGATAGAAACATCAATGATGACAGAGAATCTTTGAACGGCTGCCTCCTGCAGGCCCCCAACTGGGGATCAAGCCTGCAACTTGGGCATGTGCCCTTGACTGGAATCAAACTCGGGACCCTTCAATTCACAGGCCAATGCTCTATCCACTGAGCCAAACTGTCCAGGGCAAAATTAACTTTACCTTTAAAAAAATGTATTTTACCCTTGCTCACAATAATGTTTGTAGTCCGTTATAATTATATTACTTTTTGGATCTGATACGAACATTTATACTTGCTTAATGCCCTATTCCTTTAGGATTAAGAAACTGTAAGGTAATATGCTAATTCACTAGTAATTCATAATTAGGGGATGATGGTATATTCTTATAACTAGTTTATATCTTAATACATGATTTTAGTATCCAAATCTAAAGGCAGCAAATAATACAGCAATTTCAGTTTCTCGTACAAACCAGACTATCTTTTTTATTTTTATTTTTTATTTTTTTATTATTATTTTTTTTGGTTCAGGCTGGTTATTAGCTCTTCCTTTCATTATTTCTAAGATATCATCATTTATAAACAGCCTAGTAATCTATATATACAGGCAAGTAATTTACACTTGAGCAGTTCCAAATTCTATTAGTCTTGTACCATCTTTGCTATCTTGTAGAAGGTCTGTGGGTGTTCTACAGTAGTGGTTTTTAGACGTTTTAAGTGTGAGGACCGTTTTTAAACTTAATATATTACATTAATTGAGAAAAATATGTAATCAAAAGGCTTTATAAACTAAATACTTTCAAATGGATAGCTGTTTTACTAATCATAATAGCAGCTATCCACATTTTAAAATTTGTAGTACGTACATAAATTGGTTCAATCTAAAGATATTGCTTGTCTCCTTTTGATTTCACAGACTCCAGTCAATAATTACACTCCTTCCTGATTTCCCACATCAAGGGTCTGAGACACATAAGTTGAATACTACTCCTGTACACTATGTACTGTTACTCTGCAAATCTCCATATACTTACAAGGTTTATTATACTTATTTATCTCCATGAGGGCTCACACAGTCATTCTCCCATCAAAAGATAAAAGTAGCAAAATGACCTTGATACCATGATAACCTCTTTTATTTGTGTTGCCCATTTTGAAAATGACTTAATTCTTACAATACCTATAATCTATTATCTAAGATAGAAGTTTGTATATTAGTAATTATAGTTTAGCCTTCTTTTGCACACTATCTATATTTTTCCTTATCTATATTTTAAAATTATGAGGCACTCTCAAACAGCCACTTTAAGTTTTTCTAGTCATTATTTCTAGCCATTAGTTTAATCTTGCTGAATTATAAAAATATGAGATTATGGAAAAGATAATAAAATCAAATACCTATTTGGCCTAGTAGTCTACATTTAACTCTAAGACAAACAAACAAAAAATAAACTAGAAATAGAATTTTATTATTAAACCCTGTGTAAATTGATTTTTTCTTTCTTTTAGATAAAGAGATAGCATGGCAAGCATTTCATCTAATAAATGGATATAAACTACATGGGAAAATTTTGGTGATAGAATTCGGAAAGAACAAAAAACAACAGTCTGATCTCCAGGCTGCTTCTCTCAGATCGTCTGATACCGAAAACACTACAAAAACCAGTGGCAGCTAGAAGATATATAGATTGTGAGTCCCAGGAAGTCTTTCTTGCATCAGAATCTTGGATCTAGGATTTCAATATAGATAATAGTGTGTTTGGAATTGAAGAGAAACCGAGGAAGAAAAATCTATTTAAGATAATCCCTTTAGCTTTTGGAAAGAATTGGTAGAAAACATTTTTTATAATCAAAGACTGTACAGGACAAATAAGATACCCAAGTGTGAAGGGTAGGGTACAAAAAGTATCATTTTCTCAGGATAAATTACAAAGGATTATTTCCAAGCATATTTTAAATCTTTATACTTTATCTGTGGTCTTAAATACTTATCCCTAGAGATAACATTATTTCCAAGACTGCCACCTATATACAGAACTAAAAAACAAAATGTTGAAATATTTATTTATTAGAGCCCATTTGTCCCTAATTGTATTCACATAGTAAATGAATGAATGACTAGGCTCTTGGCCTAAACATGAACAAATGCTGTTAAATGAGAAATATCAGCAATAATGGTAGGATCTGAGACACATGTCAATACACATATTTCATTAATTCTTTCTATTAAGTTATCAGTGTCTTCAAAAAGCCATATATTTTTCTAATGAAAGCATCTAGATCTATATAGTGATGTTCCCCTGGTCATTAAACTAGCTACTATTGAGTAATCATTGAATCCCAAGCAATAAACATCAAATAAGCATCTATTATATGTTAGGTATTAGGTATTAGGTATATGCATTCTAGAAGAGGAACATATTAGAAAAAATACTGAAAGGGATATGGGAAGAAAGAGTTCTCTAGAAGAGAGGTATCTACTCCCAAATTCTCCACTTGGTTGTATATAATTGCTGGAGAAATGAAAGACATTATGGTATAGAGGAAGTGGTACAAACTTTGGACTCACACCTGTGAACTTCATAGCCACACTTACCACTCCATGACCTTGACAAGTCACTTAGTTTGAGCCTCAGTTTTCTCATCTATAAAATGAAGATAATAATACTACTGACCTCATTGGGTTGTAAGAATTAAATGAGATGGTATTATCCATGCTGAAGAACAGAAAAAAACAACAGAGTATATAATCATTAAGTACTCCAACATACTTGCAATGGGAGTACCAGAAAAAAAGAGAAAAGAAAGAAACAGAAAAACTATTCTAATAAATAATGGCTATAAACGTCCCAAATTAATGAGAAGCATTATCTTCACATCCAAGAATCTCAGTGAACTCCAAGTGGGGCAACAAGAAGAAATTTACAGACATATTATAATAAAAATGCTAAAACACAAAGAAAGTCTTAGAAGCAACATGAAAAAAATTAAGCATGACTCAATGGATTGCCAATAAGATTAACAGCTGACTTCTCATAAAAAAACAATGGAGGTGGCAGTGGGATAACATATTCAAAGTGCTCAAAGGAAAAAAAAATGCCAATATAGAATCCTACATCCAATAAAACAATTTTTCAAAAACGATGAGACAAAGACATTCCCATGTAATAAAAAATGGAGAATTTGTTGTTGGCACACCTGATTTACAGGAAATAGTAAAGGAAGTTCTTCAGGTAGAAAGCAAGTGACCTCAGACAGTAATTTGAATCTAAATATACAAAAAATAACATGGGGTAAATTTAATTATCCTATATAATAAAAGGCTAATGTGCAAACCAACCGAACAATGGAATGACTGGTCGCTATGATGCACACTGACCACCAGGGAGCAGACACTGAATGCAGGAACTGCACCCTGGAGGTCAGTGTGCTCCCACAGGGGGAACACTGCTCAGCCAGAAGTTGGGCTCATGACTGGCGAGTGCAGCAGTGGTGGTGGGAGCCTCTCCTGCCTCCACAGCAGCACTGATAATGTCTAACTACCAACTAAGGTCCAGGGAGCGAGCCTAAGTCATAAGTCAAATACCCCCCAAGGGCTTCTGGACTGTGAGAGGGCTCAGGCCTGGCTGAGGGACCCTCCCAGAGTGCATGAATTTTGTACACCAGGCCTCTACTGTAATTATAAAAGCCAGGTTAAGTTAATTTTCCTTTTAACTGAAAAGGTTTATAGAACAGTATGTATGTAGTTGCATTTGGGGGCCTATAATATTTGAAACTATAATATATTTGCCAATTACAAAACAAAGGAAGTGGGTGGAAGCAAAACTATTGAACTAAAGAAGTGACTCCAGATGATAACTCAAATCCACTGAAACAAATGAAGAAAACAAAAAAAAATAGGAGACAAGGTTAATATAAAAAGCTATAAATATATACTAGCTCTGCTTTCTTCTCTCTCTCTGCTTCTTTAAAAGACAAAATTATGTTAAGTAATAATTATAACAATGTATTATGTTTATAACATGGAGAAATAATATATATAGCAATAATATCAAGAAGTAGGAAATGGTTTATATAGGAATAAATTTTTTATATCTCATTGGACTTAGGACATATCTGAAGACAATTTAGTTAGAATATGCATGGTAATTCTTAGAGCAACCAAGGTAATAACTAAAAATACATAATGAAAATATTTAAAATTTAAATGTTACATTAGAAAAATTTCAATGTAAAGTAATACAAAAGGAGAAATGAAGAAACAAAAATATGAGACATATAGAAAACAATAAAATTGTGATCCTAAATACACCTATATGAATAATAATAATTATGAATGGATTAAAAAATACAATCAAAAGGCATAGATTATCAGCCTGGGGGTGGCGGTAACAAGATTTACCTCTATGCAATTTATCAGTCATACATATAGATTCAGAGATACAGACTAAAGGTAAAAGGATAGAAAGAAATATCAGGCAAATGACAACCATAAGAAAGCTGGAGTGACCATACTAATATCAGACAAAATGCACTTTAAAATGATGACTGTTACTAGAGATAATGAGTGACATCTTATAATGATAAAAAAATCAATACATCAGGAATATTTAAAAATTATAAATATGTATGCACCAAACAACAGAGCACCAAAATATATGAATCAAAAACTGAACTAAATAAGGGGAGAAATATATAAATCTGAAATAAGAGTTGGGGAGTTTGCTACTCCATTTTCAATAATAGACTAACTATATAGAATATAAACAAAAAATTAGAAAACTTGAGAAATGCTGTCATGTATATCTTAAAGAGATCTGTAGAATACCAACAACAACAGAATACACATGCTTCTATAGTGCACATGAAACATCTACAGAATATACCATAAAACAAACCTCAAATATAAGTGTACTAAAATCATACCAAGTATTTTTCTGACCACATAGAATGAAACTAGAAATCAATAACAGAAAGAAAACTCAAAAATATGAATTTAACACACTACTGGGTTAAAGAACAAATCACAAGAAAAATTAGGAAATCTTTTGAGATGAATGAAAATGAATACACAACATACCAAGACTTTTGGGATGCACTTAAAGCAATACTTTAAAAATTGTAAGTACGAATTCCTATATTTTTAAAAGATCACATATCACTAACCTTACTTTATACCTTAAGACGCTGGAAAAAGAGGAGCAAACTAAGAGTAAGATTTGTGGATAATAAAGAACATTGTAAACTGATGAACAAAAGGATAGATACAGAGGTAGTGAAGCATCAAACAGACTGTCAAATTATAGCAGGAAGATAAAAGAGAGGTGGGGTAGATAAGAGATCAATCAAAGGACTTGTATGCATGCATATAAGCATAACCACTAATCATAGACACTGGGGGATTGGGGTATGCCTGGGAGGGAGGAGGGGGCAACGGGGAGATATGTATACATGTAACACAATAAACAAAAAAAAAAAAAAGAGAGAAGAAGGGAGAAAAAAAATGTTTAAATAAATGGAGATTAGAAAAACAGTAAAGTCAATGAAACTAAAATTGGTTTTATAAAATGCTTAAGTGACAAACCTTTTGGTAGATTGACCAGAAAAAAATGAAAGCCCAAATTACTAGACTCAGAAATTAAGGAGGAACGTTACCAACCTTATAGGAATATAAAGCATTATGAAGGAACACTGAAAATGATTTGCCAATAAATATAATACCCAGAATACTGGAGTGAATGAAAAAAAAAATCTGAAAAGACCTGTACCAAGTAAAGACTAATTAGTAATGTTTTTAAAAACAAAGAAAAGGCCAGGCTCAAATTGCTTCTCAAATGAATTCTAGCAAATGTTAAAGAAGAATTAATACAGATTCTTCACAAATTCTTCCAAAAAGTAACACTTCGGATATGTACTACAACATGAAAAAACCTGAAAACATGCTGAATGAATTAATAGTAACAAAGACTACATATTATGTGATTCCATTTATTGGCATATGAAATGTCCAGAATTGGCAAATATAAAGAAAGAAAATGGATTAGTGATTGCTTAGGACTGGGAGTGATATATGAAGTATAAGATTTCTTTAGATGATGAAAATGTTCTAAAATTGATTGTAGTGAAAATTGTACAATACTGGATATACTACAAACCATGATTGTAAACTTTAAATGGGTAAATTTTGTGGTATGTGAATTATATCTCAGTCACACAAAAAGGAAATTGAATGCAAGACAAATGTCTATCAGTAAGATAATGGATGAATAAATTATGGCATATCCATTCAGTGGAATACTATACAGCCATTAAAATAATGGGGCATTTCTATGAATACATTCTGAATTTTATGGTGCCCATGGTTTTATATCAGGTTAAAAAGCAAGAAATATGTACAAGTGATCCTTAAACAAAATGGCTTTTAACTATTCAGGTTCATTTGTTCATGATTTTTTTTTTCAATAAATACTTGTGATGTTTCTATCTGTGGTTGGGAGTCCATGGAAGCAGAGGGCTGACTATGCATTAATCTACACCATTTTATTTATGGGACTTTAGCATCCACAGATATTTATTTATTTATTTATTTATTTATTTATTTATTTATTTATCTATCTATCTATGTATGTATGTATTTATTTATTTATTTATTTATTTATATTTCTGAACATCCATGGATTTTAGTATTTGCAGGGTATTCTGGAACCAATCCCTCATGGATACCTAGAGACAACTAGATTCCTGGGGAATCAAAAGTTACATATATGTAGTTTTCTGACTCCGTGGGATATTGGTGCCCCTAACTCCCACATTGTACAAAGTCAACTGTATAATATGAATACATTTTTGTAAAAGCATTTGTATATATAGTGTATGTATATATAGCTATTTCTAAATAAAAAAACTGGGAAATATACATACCAAATTGTATCAGGTGTGCTGGTTAATAATGTGTTTTGTTTTTTTTCAATAGATGGAGTAACACATATGTTGATAGATACGCGATTTGATATGTATGCTATTTTGTTGTATTGACAGCAAGCTTCAAAACTTCATATGTCAAATTTGCTGAAGGTGTTAACATCAGAGATATTTTTACACTTAAAAATGTCAAATTTCATGCCAAAAAAAGCATTTGCAGGAAATTTTAGTTCATTACTTTATTTTGAAGAAAAGTGCTGCTCAAAGTTATCATATACTTTGGGAAGCTTATGGCAACCATGCTTCACCTCAAGATTCTTGTGAATGCTGGCTTAAATGCCTTAAAAGTGATGATTTCGATGTGAAAGACAAAGAATGTCCAGGTCAACCAAAAAAAGATCGAAGACTAACAATTACAAGTGTTATTGGATTAAAGTGCATGTCAAAAACAACTTGCAGAAATATTAAATGTTGCTCAGCAAACAATTTTGATGGTTTACAAGCAATAGGAAAGATTTTAAAGGAAGGAAAATGGGTGCCACATCAACTGAATGAAAGAAATGGAAAACTGAAAAGTCATCAGTAAAATGTTGCTTCAATGGCATGAAAGAAGATCGTTTTTTGCATCAAATTGTGACTGGCAATGAAAGGGGATTTATTTTGAGAATCCCAAACACAAAATCATGGGTTGATCCAGATCAACCATCAACATCCACTGCAAGGCCAAATCACTTGGGGAAGAAGACAATGGTCTGCGTTTGGTGGGATCAGGAAGGTGTGGTGTATTATGAGCTTCTGAAACAGAGTGAAATCATTAATACTAATACCTACTGACAGCAAATAATCCATTTGAACTATGCTTTGATCATGAAATAACCAGAATGTTCCAGAAGACACAGAAAAGTAATTTTGCTTCATGATGATGCACCATTACACACTTCAAAACCAGTTAAAGACACATTAAAAGATATTGCCTGAGAGTATAACCCACCCACCGTAGTCACCAGGCCTTGCTCCTTGAGATTACCACTTGTTCCAATTGATAGCACATGCACTTTCTGAGCAGCACTTCAAAACATACAAAGAAGTGGAAAATTGGGTCTCTGAATGGTTTGCCTCAAAACAAGAAAAGTTCTATTGGGACAGTATATACAGATTACCTACTGGTGATGGATATTACTTTGAATAAAGCAATTTTGATGTTGCTCTTGAAATTATCATGTTTTCTTTGATTACAGAATCCTTATTATTAACTGGCACATCTGATAAATCTTTTAGAGGTGGGATTGGATGGGCTGAAAGGGGACTTTTGTTCTATGAAAATTCTTAAGTGGTATACTTTGAGTTTTTTTTTAATTATTATTATTATTTTCAGCATTTTTTTATTTTAAAAAGTTTATATATATATACACTCTTGACAATGACGGCTTCCAGAGTATTTGTCAGACCTGTTCTGAGGATATCATCTAGCTATACTCAGGGCAAACTTCTATTTCTTTGATATATTGCTCACTTAGGATTAAATCTCCAATTGTAAATATAGTTTAAGGGACAGAAGTAAGTTATCCTGTTATAACCTCTTGCACATGTTACACAAGGTCATACTTCTAACCTTGACTTTTCAGGAGGAATTTCTTCCTATTGAATGAAAAACCTCACCTATTACCTTTACTAGATCTATGACCACTAGCAATAGAGGAAAATAAAAGTGGAGGATGAACCTCACCTGGTGTGTATATAAACTGGTATATCCATACAATGGAATCCTACTCAGCAATAAAAACTATGATGAACAGTAGTAATACATACAACAACATGGACAAATCTCAAATGCATCTTGCTAAGTAAAAGAATCAACTTAAAATGTTACTTACAGTTTGATGCCATTTATATGATATGCTAGAAAAGAAAACTATAGGAAAAAAAAATCAGTGGCTGCCAGGGTTTAATGAAAGACTGATTACAAAATGGTAGCACAAGGAATTTGTTTAATAATGGAATTTTCTGTATCTTGATTATACTTACCTGAGTGTATGCATTTGTCAAAACTTATATACTTGTATACCAAAAAGGATGAATTTTACTGTATGTAAATTTTAAAATAAATGTAGTTTTTAATGAAGAAAACAAAATGTTTCTCAAAGTCATTTCCATAACATAATGTTCCTATTCTGTGGTCTTTTGATTACAGCTGAAGACTGAGAGACACTTTGCTATTTCTTATTTTCTGCCCATAGGTCAACAGAAATTGTCAGTTAAAATCACCCTATAAACATACACACACACAGACACACACACACACACACACACACACACCTACCATTTAAAAAATCAACAGAGGAAAATAATTTGCTACACACAGGATTTATGCATATAATTTTCTTAATATACAAAAAGTCAACAATCCAATTAAAATATAGGTAAATGAAAACATTTATAGAAACTGAAATATAAATTACTGATAAGCTAAAAAAACATATTTTATGACAATGAACTCTTAAAAGTCACAAAAAAAAGTAAGAGTTCCCATATATCCTTCACACAACTTCCCTAATGTTAGCATCTCATATGATAGTACATACAATTATCAAAACCTGGAGATTAATATTGACACAATAGTGTATAATTTACAGTTGATTTTTCCGTTTGTCCCACTAATATCTTTTAATGATCCAAATCCAGGAACCTTTATTTGTTTTAATTTTTATTTTAATTACAGTTTACATTCAGTGTTATTTTGTATTAGTTTCAGGTGTACAGTAAAGTGGTTAGATCATTTTAGTATCAAATCTAGGATTACACATTGCATTTCATCATCATGCATATCTGTACAGTTGGTCTTTATATTTGATGACCTTGACAATTATGAAGAATACTGGTCTGTTATTTTGTAGAATGTCCCAAATAAGGGTTTGATGGGTTTTTATTTAATTTAATAAATATTGTTCAGATTATTACAATTGTTCCTCTCCCCCCCCCACCATAGCTCCCCTCCACGCAGTTCTCACCCCACCCTCTGCCATTATCTCCCTGCCATTGTTCTCATCAATAGGTGTGCTAGATTTTTGTGCAGTCTATCCCCACACCCACCTCATCCCTTTCCCTCTGAGAATTGTCAGTCCACTCCCTTTCTATGCCCCTGATTCTATTATATTCACCAGTTTATTCTGTTCATTAGATTTTTTTATTCACTTGATTTTTAGATTCACTTGTTGATAGATATGTATTTGTTGTTCATAATTTTTATTTTTATCTTTTCTTCCTCTTTTTAAAGAGTATCTTTCAGCATTTCATATAATACTGGTTTGGTGGTGATGAACTCCTTTAAATGTTTCTTATCTGCGAAGCTCTTTATCTGATCTTCAATTCTGAAGGATAGCTTTGCTGGGTAGAGTACTCTTAGTTGTAGGTTCTTGCTATTCATCACGTTGAATATTTCTTGCCACACCCGTCTGGCCTGCATAGTCTCTGTTGAGAAATCAGCCGACAATCATATTGGTGCTCTCTTCTAGGTAACTGTTTTTCTCTTGCTGCTTTTAATAATCTCTCTTTGTCTTTTACTCTTGGCATTTTAATTATAAAGTGTCTTGGTGTGGTCCTCTTTGGATTCCTTTTTTTTTTTGGCGGGGGGGGGGTGGTTCCTGTGTTCTTCCTGGACTTATAACCAGGTGTGGGAAATTTTTCAGTCATTATTTCTTCAAATAGGTTTTCAGTATCTTGTTCTCTCTCTTCTCTGATACCCCCATAATTCTGATGTTGGTATGCTTGAAGTTGTCCCAGATGCTACTTACACTATCTTCACATTCTTGGATTCCTTTTGCTTTTTGCTTTTCCAGTTGAGTGTTTTCTGCTTCTCTGTATTTCCAATCTTTGACTTGATTCTTGCCTTTCTCTAGTCTGTGTTAGGACTCTGTATAATATTTTTTATTTCAGTCAGTGTATGTTTAATTTCTAGTTGGTCCTTTTTTATCTCCTCTTGAATTTCACTAAATTTATCCATCTTTTCTAGGAAATTCTTGAAAAACCTTGGTTTTTGAACTCTATATTCAGTCATTTGTTTTCCTCCATTTCTTTTGTTTGTGATCTTTTTCTTTGTTTCTACATTTTCACTGCTTCCCTGAGTTGGTAGAGTAGCTTTGTGTGCTAGTTGTCCTATATGGCCCAGTAGCTCCACCTCCCCTGTTTCCTGAGGTGGACACTCTTGGTGCACACCTTTGTGGAGTGTGTGTACAGCCTTATTGTAGTTAAATCTTGATTATTGGTGGTATCACTGGGGGGAATTGACCTCCAAGCCAATTGGTTGTGAGGATCAGCTGTGTCTACGCCAGGAGAACTTCTGTGCTGGAGTCAGCCTTACAAGATAAGACTTGCAAAATTTCAAAAGCCTCTGTGTTGGGCTTGGATGGGGTTGAGTCTCAGGGCTGAGAAGACAGCCTTGGCTTCCTGTTAGTCTTGCCTTATGTGGCCCCTGGATCTCAGTGTTCCTCGGTCATTGCTTCAGCCCTCTCTGTGCACACATGCTAGTGCCTCCAGACCTCTGCCTTTTGCATCTCTTCTGAGTTTCTGTGTGCTCAGAAACCCATATGAATCCAGGTCCCCAGGGTCTCACCTGAAACTGGAGTTCAGTGCAGTGTGAAATGGAGTTCCACGTAGTTGGGAGGTTCAGTCTTCCTCTTGCTAGAGAAAGCCAGCAGCATGCTCAGCAGTCAGTACTCTCTGCGCACACCGGCACACTAGCCTCCAGACCTCTGCCTTTTGCGGCTCCCCTGAGTTTCTCTAAATTTCCCCGCACTCGTCCTTTTTTTTCAGCAGTCTAGACTCCACCCATATGAGTCTCGCCCGTAACAGGCGTTCAGTGCAGTTGGAACTGGGATTCAGTGCAGTCGGGAGTTTCTGTCTCCCTCCTGCTAGAGGAAGCCAGCCAGGCCCTCTGCCGCCCATCCTCTCCACGTGTGTGTCTCCCTACCTCAGCTTTTTGCAGCTCCTTTGAGTCTCTGTGAGCCCCTCTCTTTCCTTCTAGTAGAATTTCCACTGAGCCAGCTTTCCTGTGGTTCTGGATGATGATAATTTTGTCTTTTAGCTGTAGTTTTGAAATTGTTGTGTGAGACAGCAGTTTAGGTGTTCACCTATACCGCCATCTTTTTTTCCTCTTCTGTTTGATGTTATTCTATGATTAGATTGAGGTTATGTGTAAGAATACCACAGAAGTGAATTGCCCTTTTTAGTGCATTATATAAGGAGGTACTTGCTGATATGTCTTAGTACTGGTGATGTTAACCTTGGTTATCACATGGTTAAGGTTGTATCTACTGTAAAATTACTATATTTATATAAATATTAAAAGACTAAGTGACTGTCCAACCAGCTGGTACATATGATGGACACTGACCACCAGGAGGCAGACACTCAGTGCAGGAATTGCCAAGCTTCAGTGACTTGGCATCAGTGGTTCTTGGGTGAAGCACCCCAGAACCAGAGAGGAGGAGCCCAATTTCTTCCAGGGTCATATGAGTCCACCTATGCCAATTGGTAAAAAGTGATAATACTTCCATCATCTTTTTAGGGGAGTCTCAGAGATATGTAGCAGCAATGTCAGGATACTATGGTGATTGTAATGATTATGGTACGCCTTATTTAGTTATAACCATGATATAAAACCCCAAGTAGGCAGATATCCTATATAATAAAGAGGTATTATGCAAACTGACCATCACTCCAACACACAAGATGGCTGGCAGGGTAGGGTAGTTGTGGATGATCAGGCCAGCAAGGGAGGGCAGTTGGAGGTGATTAGATCTGCAGGGGAGGGCAGTTAGGGGGTGATGCTGCTGGCAGAGGAGGGCAGTTGGGGGTAAACGGGCCTGCAGGGAAGGACAGTTGGGGGCAACCAGGCCAGCAGGGGAGGGCAGTTAGGGTTGACCAGGCTGGCAGGGGTGGGAAGTTAGGAGCAGTCAGGCCAGCAAGAGAGAAGTTAGGCATTGATCAGACTGGCAGGGGGTGGTTAGGGAGTGATCATGCTGGCAGGCAGAAGTCGTAAGAGGAAGTCAGGCAGACAGGCAAGCAAGCAGTTGGGAGCTAGAAGTCCTGGATTGTGGCCTAAATGGACAGTTGGACATCCCTCAAGAGGTCCCAGATTGGAGAGGGTGCAGGCTGGGCTGTGGGACACACACACACACCCTGCATGCATTTTGTGCATCGGGCCTCTAGTTATAGATGATTTAAAATGCTTGCAAAAGTTGAAAACATTTTACTAATTTTCTTTCATCTCTGACACTTCTATTATAAAGGAAAATAGTGATATTAAAATGCCTCTTCTAATTAATTTAATTTCAATGTGCATGAATCTGTGCATTGGGCCACTAGTTTTCTTTATAATAAATATCTTGTAGGAAAATATATTGAGACCATTCAAATATTCTGTTTCTAATCATATTTTTCCTCACTAACTTTAGCATTCTTTTTTGTTGTTAATCCTCACCTGAGAATATTTTTCCATTAATTTTTTTAGAGAGAGTGGAAGGGAGTGGGAGAGACACACAGAGAGAAATATCATGCCCTGACAGGGGCCAGGGAATGAGCCTATAACCCAGGTACATGCCCATTATGGGAATCAAATTGTGACCTGTCAGTTCACAAGCCAATGCTCTATCCACTGAGCCAAACCAGCTAGAGCTTATGGGTTTTTCGTTATATTTTGTTTGTTTTTCTTTTTCTTTTCATTTTTCACTTGAATGAAGGCAATAATAGTATTTACCTCACAGGGTTGTTATGAGGATTAAATGAATAGATGTAAGGTGTTTTGAATATTACCTGGTACATAGTAAACTTAATAAATGTTAGGTTATTATAATGGGTTAAGTATACTTTCTCCTATCAAAGGCCATCCCCTTCATTTGTATTTTGGATTTCAGTCCCCTAATTTCTCTCTGCATCATCAACCTGTGATTTCCATCAGCATAAATATGTGTTCTTATAAGTCCTATTTATTTTTTAAAAAACTTCATGAACTCATGTTCCCATCAAGCCATTGCTCTTCACAGCAAAATTTCTTAAAGTGCTCTGTTATCATTGTCTTCATTTGTATTTTTCTCCTAAATCTACTTTAATATGGCATGGCTTTTGATGGGGTCTTCAGTAACCCCCATTATCCAAAGAAATGGTAATTTCTCTGTCACTATACTCTATCTCCACTGCTCAGCTGCATTCAATGCAGTTTACCACTTTTTCTTTTCTTTAAATACTCTATTCTCTTGAGTTTTGTACCACCATAATTTTCCTTCCAACTTCACTAATAGATTTTCAATCTCCTTTATGTCTCCTTCTTTGCTTCTTTAAATCTTGTAGCATCACAGGACTCCCTTCTTCCTAGTCTATTTTTTTCTGACTTTTCTCTCTCTTAAAGCTCTCATCTAGTTTCACAACTTTACTATCTATAGGCTTATGACTTCTAAATCTACTGTTTATTTCCACCTCAGACCTTTCTATTGAGTTCCATATTTCTATATACAATGACTCCCTAACAAGGCCCACAGAATGTCTAAATCCATCTCAAATGAAACATGTTCAAAATGAAGACTTGAATATTTACCTCCACCAACCCATCATTTTTTCTAGTTGTTGTCTCATCAATAAATGGCACTACCATCCAATTTATTTCTAATTATTCCCTTCATTCCTAGCTTCCTCTCACTTTTTGCACATATCCATAAGCAGTCCTGGAGATTCTCTGGCAGTAATCTGCAAAAATATAACAAGAATCACCCATTTTTCTCCAACTTTACTACTAATTCTATTTACCCTAGAACAGTGGTCTGCAAACTGTGGCTCATGAGCTGCGGTTTGCCACTCTGTTGACTAATGAGTTTGCCAACCACTGAACTAGACTAAATGTTACTCTGTAGTTGGAAGCTGTGAGGATTAGGCGATAGTAGCATAATGTGTGAAAAGAGGTAAAGGTTGTATATAGAACAATCCATAATTGGATTGACTCTTTTTACTCTTGTCTCTTTAACAATTGCATCTCACCCTCGCTGGTTTGGCACAGTACATACAATATCAACCTGCACACTGAAGGATCCCAGGTTCAATTCCAGTCAAGAGCATATGCACGGCTCAATGCCCAGTAAAGGGAATGCAGGAAGCAGCCAATCAATGATTCTCTCTCATCAATGATGTTTCTATGTCTCTCTCCCTCTCCCTTCCTTTGTGAAATCAATTAAAATACACACACACACACACACACACACACACACACACACACACACACATAGTATCCAAAGAGCAAAGAGAGGAATATTTTTAAAAATTTAAATTGGGGGCGGGGGGGAATGGTAGCAGAATATAAGGAGATGTCCTAAGCCTTGTCCCAGAGCAGACAGAAAGAAGAGCTGAGGGTTGCATGGGAAGTGTTTGTTGGAGAGTTAAGGGACAGCTATAATCCAGGGGAAGGTGAGGGACTGCTGGATGGGACTCTCCTGACTGGGCAGCCCCCACTGCTGCTAGGTTCCCTCCTAGAGCCACCAGCTGGGATGCGGAGACCATGCCATCTTAGAGGGGAATGTGAATGTTATCAGAAGCCTGAAAATCTACAACTATGACACCCACTGAACAGCAGCGAACCTCAGAACACCAGCCCCCAATTAGCACAAACAGGCGGATTCAGAGGAGCTCTACACTCCACCACCAAAAGATTGGATTTCACCTGGGATAAGGAGAGATATAATTACATAACCAGACACACAGAGAAGAGAGACCATGGGGAGACAAAGAAACAACCAGCATATGAAAGAAAAGCAAGTATCACCAGAAGAGGAAGAAAACAAAATGAAGGAAAGCAACCTGTCAGAGAAAGAATTCAGAACAATGGTAATAAGGTGGCTGAAAAGAATGGAAGACAAATTCGACAATATGAATAAGAACCCAGAGGAAATGAAGAAGAACAAAGAAGAAATAAAAAATGAGATCTCTGATGTAAAGAGCTCAATAGGAAGTATCAAGAGTAGATTAGAAGAAGCAGGGGACCGTATTGGTGAGCTAGAAGAAAAGGTAGGAAAAAAATACCCAAGTAGAGCAGTTTCTAGAAAAAAAAAAATTAAAAAGCAGGAAGAGAGCCAAAGGGAACTTTGGGACAAAACGAAACAAAACAACATCCACATAATAGGAGTCCCAGAAGGAGAGTAAACTGAGCAAGTAATAAAAAACCTGTTTGAAAAAATAATGACAGAAAACATCCCTGATATAGGGAAGAAAAACTCCACACAAATCCAAGAAGCTCAGAGAGTCCCATGCAAAATGAACACCAAAAGACCAACACCAAGGCATATTATAATTAAATTGGCAAACATCAAAGACAGAAAGTTACCTACAAAGGAACCCCCTTCAGACTAGCGACTGATTTCTCAACAGAAACTCATCAGGCCAGAAGGAATGGAATGAAATATACAAAGTCATGCAAAGGAAGGGTATGACTCCAAGAATAATGTACCCAGCAAGGCTATCAATCAAAATGGAAGTGAAATCAGGAGCTTCACAGACAAAAAAAGGCCAAGGGAATTTATTACCACCAAACCATCAATGCAAGAATTCCCTAAAGGGTCTTCTGAAAAAAAAAAGAAAAGAAAGAAAGAGAGAAAGAAAGAAAGAAAGAAAGAAAGAAAGAAAGAAAGAAAGAAAGAAAGAAAGAAAAAGATTAAAAGAAAGAAAGAGGAAGTGAAGAAGAAACACAGGAGTAAAGAATAAAAATGGTGACAAATAAGTACCTATCAATAATAACTTTAAATGTAAATGGATTAAATGGTCTAATCATAGGGTAACCAATTGGATAAGAAAACATGACCCATATATCTGCTGTCTACAAGAAACCCACCTCAGAAAAAAAGATGCACACAGACTGAAGATGAAAGGATGGAATATGGTTTTTCAGGCAAATGGAAATGAAAAAAGGTCTGGGTAGCATTACTTATATCAGAGAAATTAGATCTCAAAGTGAAGAACATAACAAGAGATAAGGAAGGCCACTCCATTATACTAAAGGGAACAATCCAACAAGAAGAAATAACTCTGGTAAACATATACGCACCCAATACAGGAGCACCGAAATATATTAAAAAAAAAAAAAAAACTCCTGGAGGATATCGAGGCAGAGATTGACCACAATACAATCATAGTAATACCCCTCTGTCACCACTAGACAAATCCTGTAAACAAAAAATCAGTGAAGAAATGTCAATCCTAAATGACTCACTGGACCAGATGGAATTAATTGATATCATCAAAACATTTACCCCAAAGCCACAGAATACACATTCTTCTCAACTACACATGGGTCGTTTTCTATGATAGATAATATGTTGGGTCATAGGTGGTCTCTTCAAATTCAAGAAGATAGAAATCATATCAAGCATCTTCTCAAATCACAGTGGCATAAAACAGGAAATCAACTACAATAAAAACAATCCAAAGAAATCAAACACATGGAGACTAAACAACATGCTATTAAACAATGAATGGGTTACCAGAGAGATCAAGGAAGAAATAAAAAAACATCATGGCAACAAATGACAATGAAAACACAACAATCCAAAATCTAGGGGACACAGCAAAAGCAGTTTTGAGAGAGAAGTTCATAGCTCAACAAGCCTACTGCAAAAAAACAAGAAACAATGGTAATAAATTATCTAACCCTACAACTCAGAGTTAGAAAGAGAGCAATAAGAAAGGCCTAGTGTAAGCATGAGAAAGGGAATAATAAAGATAAGAGCGTAAACAATATAGAGACCAAAGAAACAATACAAAAGATCAACAAAACCAAGAATTGGTTCTTTGGCCGAAACCAGTTTTGCTCAGTGGATAGAGCATCGGCCTGTGGACTGAAAGGTCCCAGGATTGATTCCAGTCAAGCACATGTACCTTGGTTGGGGGGCACATCCCCAGTAGGGAGTGTGCAGGAGACAGCTGATCGATGTTTCTCTTTCATTGATGTTTTTAACTCTATCCCTCTCCCTTCCTCTCTGTATAAAAATCAATAAAATATATTTTAAAAAATGAGTTGGTTCTTTGAAAGAATAAACAAGATTGATGAACCTCTAGCCAGGCTCACCAAGAAGCAAAGAAAGGGTATTCAAATGAAAAAAAAAATCAGAAATGAAAAAGGTGAAATAACAACAGACCCCACCGAAATATAAAGGATTGTTAAAAAGTACTATGAATAACTTTATTCCAACAAACTGGACAACATGGAGGAAATGGAGATATTCCTAGAAAAATGTAACCTTCCAAAACTCAATTAGGAAGAATATAAACATCTCAATAGGCCAATAAGTATGGAAGAAATTGAAGCAGTCATCAAAAAGCTTCCAGCAAACAAAAGCCCGAGGCCAGACAGCTTCACAGAGGAGTTTTACAAGACATTCAAGGAAGAACTAAAACCTATCCTCATACTATTCCAAAAAATTCAAGAGGAAGGAACACTTCCAAGCTCCTTCTATGAAGCCAGCATCACCCTATCAAAACCAAATAAAGACAATACAATGAAAGAGAATTACAGGCCAATCTCGCTCATGAACATAGATGCCAAAATCATCAACCAAATTCTAGCACATCAGATCTAGCAGTACATCAGAAAGATCATACACCATGACCAAGTAGGATTTATTCCAGGAATGCAAGGATGGTTTAATATCCATAAATCAATAGATGTGATACATCACCTAAACAAATTGAGAGATAAAAATCTCATAGTCATATTAATTGATGCAGAAAAAGCATTTGACAAAATCCAACACCCTTTCTTGATAAAAACTCTGAACAAGGTAGGAATAGAAGGATCACACATCAACATAATAAAAGCTATATATGATAAACCCGCAGCTAACATCATACTCAATGAGGACAAACTAAAATCATGTCTGTTACATGCTTCTATGTCTTTGGATCTATTTTGTTCATAAGTTTATTTTATTCATTAGATTCCACATAGGAGTGAGATCATGTGATACTTGTCTTTGACTGGCTTATTTAGCTTAGCATAATAGTCTCCAGGTCAGTAAATATTGTTGAAAATAGTAAGAGTTCTTTCATTTTTACATCTGCATGGTAGTCATGTAAATGCACCACAGATTTTTTAATCCACTCATCTGCTAATGGGAACATGGGCTGTTTCAAATCTTAGCTATTGTAAATTGCACTACTATGAACATAGGGCCACATACATTTTTTATTATTGGCATTTCAGGATTCTTAGGATATATTCCTAGGAGTGGGATCACTGGATCAAATGTGAGTTCCATTTTTATTTTTTTCAGGAAACTCCATACTGTTTTCCACAGTGGCTGTACCAAACTGCATGCCCACCAGAAGTGTAATACCGTTCCTCTTTCTCCACATTCTCATCAACACTTCCTTTGTTGATAGCCATTGACAGCTGTGAAGTGATAAATCATTATTATTTTAATTTGCATCTCTCAAACTTCCAGCATTTTTTCACATATCACTTAGCCTTCTGTATATCTAAGTGTCTATTTAGGTACTTTGCCCATTTTTTATTAAATCTCATTTTTATTAATTTTTATTCACATCTCCCCATTGCCCCCCTCCCTCGCCGGCATACCCCAACCCCCATTGTCAATGTTCATTGCTTATGCTTATATGCATGCATACAAGTGCTTTGATTGATCTCTTATCTACCTAACCTAACTTTAATCTTCCTGCTCTAATTTCACAGTCTGATGCTTTATTACCTCTGTATCTATCATTTTGTTCATCTTTTTATAATGTTCTTTACTACCCACAAATGAGTGAGATCATGTGATGCTTCTCCTTCATTGACTGGCTTATTTCACTAAGCATAAGGTTCTCCAGTTCCAACCAGGTTGCTGCAAATGGTAAGAATTCCTTTTTTTTAATGGCAGCATAGAATTCCATTGTGTAGATGTACCACATTTTTCTGATTCACTCATCTGCTGACGGGCAGCTAGGCTGTTTCCAAATTGTAGCTATTGTAAATTGTGCTGCTATGAACATAGGGGTACATAAATCCTTTCTGATTGGTGTTTGTGATTTCTTAGGATAAATTCCTAAGAGTGGGATTAAAGGTCAAATGGGAGATGCATTTTTAGTTTTTTAAGAAAACTCCATACTGTTCTCCACAGTAGCTGCACCAGTCTGCATTCCCACCAACAGTGCACAAGGGTGCCTTTTTCTACGCATCCTCACAAACACTTGTAATTTGTTGATATGTTGATGATTGCATTCTGACAGGTGTAAGATGGTATCGCATTGTCATTTTAATTTGCATCTCTCAGATGATTAATGACTTTGAACATGTTTTCATGTATCTCTTGGCCTTCCTTCGGTCGTCTTTCGAAAAGGTTCTATTTAGGTCCATTGCCCATTTTTTAATTGGATCATTTATCTTCCTTTATTAAGTTGTATAAGTTGGCTGTAGGTGTTGGAGATTAAACCTTTATCAGTGATAACATTTGCAAATATGTTCTCCCATAGAGTGATCTTTCTTGTCGTTTTGTTGAAGGTTTCTTTTGCTGTACAAAAGCTTTTTATTTTGATGTAGTCCCATTTGTTTATTTTTTCTTTAGCTTCAGTTGCCTTTGGAGCAGTATCAGTGTAGAAGTTCTTTTAGCATATATCTGAGATTTTGCTGCGTGTGGACTCCTCTAGTATTTTTATGGTTTCCCTTCTAATGTTTAAGTCCTGTATCCATTTTGAGTCTATTTTTGTATTTGGTGTAAGTTGGTGGTCCAGTTTCATTTTTTGCATGTATGTGTCCAATTTTCCCAACACCATTTATTGAAGAGGCTATCTTGGCTCCATTGAGTGTTCATGCCTCCTTTGTCAAATATTAGTTGAGCATAGTGGTTTGGGTGGATATCTGGGTTCTCTGTCCTATACCATTGGTCTATATGTCTGTTCTTGTGCCAGTACCAGGCTGTTTTGAGAACAGTTGCTTTGTAGTATAGCTTGAAATCTGGTATTGAGATCCCACCTACTTTATTCTTCTTTCTCAGAATTGCTGTAGCTATTTGTGGTCTTTTTTTGTTCCAGATGAATCTATGAAGAGTTCTTTCTATGTCTGTGAAATATGTCGTTGGTATTTTAATGGGTAGTGCGTTGAATCTGTAGATTGCTTTGGGTACTATGGACATTTTAATGATGTGGATTCTCCCAATCCATGAGCATGGTATGCTCTTCCATCTATTAACATCTTCCTCTATCTCTTTTTTCAGTGTCCTGTAGTTTTCTGCATATAGGTCTTTTACCTCTTTAGTTAGATTTATTCCTAAGTATCTTAATTTTTTTGGTGCGATGGTAAATGGGATTGCTTTTTGGGTCTCTCTTTCTGTAATTTCACTATTAGTGTATAGAAATGCCACAGACTTCTTAGCATTAATTTTGTATCCT
>PVJN01004285.1:0-91758 GCA_004026805.1 Lasiurus borealis | reverse complement strand
TTAAAAAATATCTTATTGATTTTACAGAGAGGAAGGGAGGACAGAGAGAGTTAGAAATATCAATGAAAGAGAATCAACAATCAGCTGCCTTCTGCATGTGCCCCACTGTGGATGTGCCCACAAGCAAGGTACATGCCCTTGACCAGATTCGAACCTGGGACCCTTCTGTCCGCAGGCTGACGCTCTATCCACTGAGCCAAACCGGCTTCGGCGCGTCTCACTCTGTGTCTATTTCTTCATGTAGGTTCCCACCAGCTCTGACTTGGATTCATTAGATGTGAAGGGCCTGCACTGTTGCCTCGGTTTCTACTCTATCCTATGATTTGAACGTAGCTCAGATTCTGAAAGAAGTCCGTTTGGTAACCTTAGGGTCAATGGTTCTCAACCTTCCTAAGGTCGCGGCCCTTGCATACAGTTCCTCCTGTGCTGGTGACCCCCAACCATGACATCTTGCTACTGTGATGCATCGTGATGTAAATATCTGCATTTTCCCATGGTCTTAGGCGACCCCTGTGAAAGGGTCATTCGACCCCCAAAGGGGTCACCACCCACAGGTTGAGAACCGCTGCTTAGGGTGGATTTAAGCTACATTATTGGCAGCGAGGGCAGGTATCATTCTACATGTAATAACTGGGCATGATCTAATATGCCCCTGAGAGAGCTATTTAGATCGCTGGGAACCGCCGGATTCCTCCTGATACTGTCTTCCCGCTAGAAACTCAGAAGTCCCCCCCGCCCCCTGTAGTCACTCTTCCCGCGCTCCCACATACCTCCGCGGGGTAGCACTTGCTGTCCACGGTGTGCTCCGAGCCCCACGCGTCGATGGCCCCCCAGTGAAAGTGGAACTGCTTCAGCCGGTAGTTATCTTCCAGGGGTCCGCCCCTGATCACTGAAAGGACACGGCCAGCAAGGTTAGGGGACAGTTTCGCACCCCGTGGGAGATGGAGGGAGAGGGCGACTCTGTGGGTGAAACGTCTGTGTGAACTGTCCTACCCCGTTTCCCCGAAAGTAAGGCATCCCCCGAAAATAAGACCTACTTCCAGGTTTGCCTCTCGCTGTCATATCAGGCATCCCCCTGAAAATGAGACCTCCCCGATCATAAGGCCTCCCCCAAACATAAGACTTCCCCGGAATAGAAGGCCCCCGAAGCTACTGTCAGGCGCCTGTCTCCTGATGTAAAGAGACCTCGCCCTGCCTGAACAGCTCCGGCTGCGTTGCGGCCCATCCGTGATCTGGTTTGTGATGACAACGACTACCGTACTGTCTACAGGTCATACATTTTCTTTTTTATGTTCAACAATAAATGTGTACCGTCTTCTTCTTCATGGAAAAATAATACATCCCCTGAACATAAGACCTGGCGCCTCTTTGGGAGCAAACATGAATATAAGACACTGTCTTATTTTCGGGGAAACCGGGTAAGTGGAACACACGGTGTTGTGTACAAGGGTTTATAAACTTAATTTCCATGCAGTTAATACATGTCTAAGGGGGAGATGTGCACTCTGAACGACACTGAGACCTCACTACAGTCCAAGCTGTACACAACTGTCACAGGCCAATTCTACAGTCCAAGCTGTATGCAACGGTCACAGGCCAATTCTACAGTCCAAGCTGTATGCAACGGTCACAGGCCAATTCTTGACCTCTCTTTTACATTCTACATTCACTGTGCCCGTTTTTTGTGGGCAGAGTAAAATGTATATTTCTCTCAGCACGTATACCCAACCCAATCTCATAAAACTGAAATAGGGGACAAAAGATAGTCTATTTATTTTTTATCCACTGATACTTGGCTTTTCAATTTTTGTAGATAACCTTCCCTTTCACTGAAACAGAGGAGGAAATTTGCCAGTTAAAAATTAGCAGCCATCTCCCTTTGGACAGTGAACAATGTGACTCGTCCACACACGTCACCACTAGGTTTACGGTGTTGGATAAATACCTTCGGTGTAGACTCATGTTTTCTGGAACTCATGTGATCCATACGTTAGAGTATACGCCAAATATTTGGATGGGAGTTTTTCCAGTCGCCCTTCCTCGGTTTTTGGGTGGTGCTAATTCTCCTCTTGTGCTTGAATTTGCTAAATCATTTTTATTTTTCCATTTCTTCCATCTAATCAGGCCTTGCTGATATCCGTTCATGGTTAAATACATGAAAACCATCCATCTCATCTATCGTAATGACCTTTAGCATGTATCGCATCATTGGTTGAATTTTAGATACACAGATTGAGTACAGTGATCCCCAGGGACTAAATACACTAGATATGTCACACAATGGTCTTGTATGTATGGGACTGGTTTTTGAAAATATTTTACCTAACTTCGTCTTTAAAAATAAGTTTTGTAAGAAATGAGCAGAGACACCAATGACTTCTTTGGGTGCAGGGAAGTTGAAGAGAATAATACCACGTGCCGAAACCAGTTTGGCTCAGTGGATAGAGCATCGGTCTGCGGACTGGAAGGTCCCAGGTTCGATTCCAGTTAAGGGCATGTATCTTGGTTGCAGGCACATACCCAGTGGGGGGGCGTGCAAGAGGCGGCTGATCGATGTCTCTCTCACATCGATGTTTCTAACTCTCTATCCCTCTCCCTTCCTCTCTGTAAAAAATCAATAACATATTAAAATAATAATAATAATACCACATGATTCACTACATGAATAGGAAGCTGGTACTGAAGTGTACTGATAAAAAAATAAAACATCTCCTCAAAATTCTCATTTTTCTGTGCCAACTCCATATTGTGACGTTGGCAAATAATTAACCTAATCTGTTAATTCAATAGACGTTCTGGTCCCAAGTTTAGTGACCAGGACAGAGGAGACCGCACGCCTTTCTCTCCTGTCCCCAGAAACACACAGGCAACATTTCCTGGACACGGACGGTGTGTGTCTTCTCCCAAGACAACGAGCAAGACAGACAAGAGGTGTCCCCCCTGGGTGGCTTCAGGGGAGCAGGGCAGAACTGGCCTCCGGGGGGTGTGCATTCACCCACATAGGACTACAGACATTTGTACATTCGTGGCCAACATCTCAATCGGGATGATTTCACATCAGCATCCACGCTTTCCGCTCCACTTGAACATGAGACGCCGGGACGTGTTGGGCACACGCTTCCGCTGGGTGGCAGTAGGCTGGACAGGAGACATGGCCGCCCCCTTTAGAAGGCCCCACCCGTGCTGTCTCCCCACCACACGGTAGCTCCTTAAAGGCAAAACCATCCCCTCTTTCTATTAGGAGCACCTGGCCCAGTGCCTGCCACTCAGGAGATCCCCAGTGAAAACAGGAACTAAAAAGAAAGAGACTGTAAGGTGTTGGCTAGCTGAAACATCACCGGTAAGAGGATGCTTCAAGAGCAAGGAAAATGGGCAAGTCGGCAGGGCAGATGCATGGATGAGAAGGGTAAGGACAGTTGGGAAGAAATGGGGCAGAAAATGGACGCAGAAGCGAGTGAATTAGAAAGCACAGCAGTCATAATATATATATATCAATTAAATACTTATGTATTTGAGCAGCGGTTCTCAACCTGCGGGTCGTGACCTGATTTCTGATGGTCTTAGGCTCGACAGCAGTGACCCGCAGGTTGAGAACCACTAGCAGGGTCGCCTAAGACCATCAGAAAACACAGATACAGTGGTACCTCGAGATACGAGTTTAATTCGTTCCTTAACCTTGAGGCGTGGGAAACTATGAGACGTTCGAGTCGAGGTAAACTGGTGGGTTGTGTGCAGCCTGCCCATCCTCGCGATGACTCCTATCTCAACTGTTGCTTGTATTTCAAAGCAAAAATCGCTCGCTCGATGGCTTGTATCTCAGGGCACTCGGATCTCGAGGTACCACTGTATTTACATTACGATTCACCACAACGTGAGGAACTGTATGAAATGGTCGCAGCATTAGAAAGGTTGAGAACCACTGTCTCTGAGGGCTGATGTTTCGTTCTTTCTGTGTGCTGAGAAGAGATTAAACATGCGCAAGTTAGACAGGGAAGATCAACACCTAGCAGCCTATGTGATGTCCACTCCCTTCTTCGGCTTTTTAGAAGATTTATCTTTATCGTTTCAAGTAGTACAGATGTCCCCTCCCTCGCATCGACCCTCCCTACCCCGCCCTCCCAGGACCACCACACTATTGTCCGTATCCATGGGTTAGACATACACGCATAGAAGTCCTTTGGTTAATCTCTCCCTGCGCCTTGCTCCCCAAAGTAGAGGCGAGGGGACTCACAGAGAGAGGGATGGTGAAGGAGGAGATAATACACAGGCCCCAGGCAGATAAAAGGAAGAACAGAACAGGCAGGAAACTTTTTGGGGTGATGGAAATGCTCTCAAATGGGATTGTCATCATGGCTGCGCCGCTCTGTAAATTTACTAACAACCACTATTTTGTGTTTCCCAGAAAAGTAGACGTGGGACCACAAACACGGGAGGAGAACTTAGACTCATCGGTGACAGTCCTAAAAGCGGAAAGGAAGTGAAGCCAGATGGGACAGGAAGCCTCCTCAGGAGCACGACAGAACTCAGCGCTTTCCCTTTAAGGCCTGGCACTGCTGATGACAGTCATTTCAGGGAAGGCGATGATGGAGAGGAGTCATTTACAGGACTCAGCCTGGAGGTAATTCAGTGCCCTTTCCCACAATATTTTGCATCCCTCATATGTGCTCATTAAAATCAGTAACTGTGCTGAAACCGGTTTGGCTCAGTGGATAGAGCGTCGGCCTGCGGACCGAAAGGTCCCAGGTTCGATTCCTGTCAAGGGCATGTAACTTGGTTGCGGGCACATCCCCAGTAGGGGGTGTGCAGGAGGTGGCTGATCAATGTCTCTCTCATCAATGTTTCTAACTCTCTATGCCTCTCCCTTCCTCTCTGTGGAAAATCAATAAAATATATATTTTTTAAAAATCAATAACTGTGTTCTCTTCAGGGGAGCCAAACACAACAATATTCAGCAGAGGGCAGTGGCATGCAATGCTCACCACCCTGCTCTCGCCCTTTTGATTTCTGCAAGGCTGATCGTGACGTCACATCCCCTCTTTCATCCCTGAGTTCAGTAATCTGAGTCTTCCCTTATTTCCCCCTGTTGGCCTACCTAGCCAAACATTTGGCAATTTTGTTGAACTTTCCAAAACACCAACTTCTGATTTCACTGCTTTCTGCTCTTTATTATGACCTTCTTTAGATTTAGTTCACTTTTCTCTTCCTAGTGTCTTAAGGTGGAAGAGTAGGTTATTGATTTGAGAAATGTCTCCTGCAATACAGGCGTGTTCATTTATGAATTTCTCTCTGAGCACTGCTTTTGCTGCATCCCGTAAGGGTTGGTATATTTTTTGTCACATACCTTCCCCAGCTCGCTCCTCTGCACACTTTTTCCTCATTTCTTTGGAAAGCACACTGTAGCAGCATTTGCTACTTTTTTTTTCTGGGAAATGTAGAGACATTAGTACTTATTAGATCCTTTCTTTTCTAGAATTAGAGTTGTTTCACGCCTTCCTTCCTTTCTAGGATGTCTTTGCTTTGTGTTCTTTTTTTTTTTAATGTTCATTCATTCTTGCTTCCTCTTTGAATGTGATTGATTATTTGGAAACAGCATGGAGAAATAGCAGTGAAGAGTAAGCAGCAGATAGGAGGTAGTCACTGAAATGTGGAAAAAGAGAGAGCGTTAGGTACTTATGAAAGATTAATATCTGAAAGAATAAAGTTATTAAAGCACAATGAAAAGGAGTTGCCTATTTTAGTCCTTCCTGACAAAACAAGTGGAAAATCAGCAAGCTCCTTACAAACTTTCTTGCGTTTTGTAAAAAGAGTGTGAACCTGACTCACCTAGAGAAGGTAAGATTAAGGAACGATTCAGTTTGCTGTGTTGGTAGGTACCTAGAGAGCTATTATGAAGAAAATGGTTTATTTGTGTGTTTTTTTTTTTCCATATAAGATTGCCCGTGAAAATAAGTGGATGGAAATTCTTGGGACTATTGTTCAAATGAGAAAAGCATGACTGAAACATAAAACAGAAAGCCCAGCCAGTGTGGCTCAGTGGTTGAGCACTGGCCCTTGAACTAGGAGGTCAGGTTTTGATTCCCAGTCAGGGCACATGCCCAGGTTGCAGGCTCGATACCCAGTAGGGGGCATGCAGGAGGCAGCTGATCCATGATTCTCTCTCATCATGGATGTTTCTAACTCTCTCTCTCTCTCTTCCGCTCTCTGAAATCAACAAAAAACATATTTTTTAAAAATAAAATAAACTATTTGCCTTGAATGATCTTGAGATTGACTCACTTAAGAAACCCATTAAACTACTTCCTAAGGATTTTAGCTCAATAAAACAATAAAATATTGGCAATAGTCCCTAAACTATCAAAGTTACTAGAAGGTTGATCACTATGTAGAATCCTCATGCTACCATTGTAACTAGCTATTTATTAATAGTAATAAAAGGAAAGGTTGCCCTAGCCAGTTTGGCTCAGTGGATAGATCATCGGCCTGGGGACTGAAGGGACCCAGGTTCGATACCTGTCAAGGGCATGTACGTGGGTTGTGGGCACATCCCCAGTAAGGAGCGTGCAGGAGGCAGCTGATCGATGTTTCTCTCTCATCGATGTTTCTGACTCTATCCCTCTCCCTTCCTCTCTGTAAAAATATCAATAAAATATATTTTAAAAAAAGAAAAATGCAAGGAAACCCAAGGTACAGTTGAGAATCCTAGAGCCAGGATAAACACAGGCGTGAACACTGTATTTATGTCTTAAGTTACGCTTTTACTCCATTTATGAACTTTCACAGACTCGTTTCTTCATATTCAGAAGAGCAAATTAATGTCCTTTAAATCAGGATTTCTCTGTCTCAGCTCTATTGATATGTGAATGCTGTCCTGCCTATTACAGGATGTTTAGCGGCATTCCTGGCTCCACCCACTAGATGTCAGTCACCCCACCATCCTCCAGTGGTAATGACAAATGCCTACAGGCATTGCCAAATGTCCTCAGTCCCTGGGGGCAAAATAGGTGGCAAAATTGGCACAGGTTGACAATCTCTCTTTCAAAAGACACACCATTTCAAATAATATTTATTTCAATGTAATCAGGACTATTTGATACCATCAAATTTGGCCTGGAAAGGAAAAGGAAAAAGAAACCTGTATAGAATTCATCACATCCTAAAGTTTCAGGTAAACTTTGAAATCATTCAGTTTAATTTATATCTGACTAAGAGAAAAAAAAAAGCAATATAATGTTTTCATTTTAAAATCTGTTAAAACGGTGCTTCTTGCCTGGCCGGTGTGGCTTAGTGGTTGAGTGTTGACCCATGCACCAAGAGGTCACTGGTCAATTTCCAGTCAGGGCCCAGGCCCAGGTTTCTGGCTCAATTCTAGTAAGGGGCATGCAAGAGGCCGCTGATTGATGTGTCTCTCTCATTGATGTTTCTCTCTCTCTCTCTCCTCCCTTCTCCTCTCTTTCTAAAAAAAAAAAAATCAATAAAAACACATTAAAAATAAAAAAATAAAAGTGTGTTTCTTTTAGGTAACATTGCTTAACTAACAAAAGTAACAGAATGTGAGTTTCCACTTTTCTAATCTACTACTAGCTTTAGCTGGTTGTTAAGACTAAAACCTCATGCACACATGAATATTCTTTTCACCATTTCAAAGGCATTGAAATCCGAGCAGTTCAATCTAATTCAACAGTGTTACTATTTCACATGAAAGTGTCTTGTAAAGTCAACAAGTAGAGAACATTGGTACATATGCATAAAGCCTACAAAATAAATGTTGGGCACAGTTTTTCATTTCACACCCTTTCTTCTCTCTCAATTAGAAAGCTATACAGTGGTACCTCGAGATACGAGTTTAATTCGTCCCGTAACCTTGAGGCGTGGGAAACTATGAGACACTCGAGTCGGGGTAAACTGGTGGGTCGTGTGCAGCCGGCCGATCCCTGCGATGACTCCTATTTCAAATGCTGCTCGTATTTCAAAGCAAAAATCGCTCTCTCGACGGCTCGTATCTCAAAAATCTCGTATGTTAGGGCACTCGTATCTCGAGGTACCACTCACTGTACTAGGAGAAAATATGTATAAAAACTTACACTGAAAAAGTAAGTCCAACGTGTCCCATCATTGCTAACAGGAGAGGCCGTGTTTCCATGGAGACAGTGATACAGCCTGTGCCCACGTGAAACTGCGCCTTTAACTCCAGATGGCACCACCAGCCTGGCTCTCACCTGATTTATCTGTGGAGTCTTCAAATTCCACCAGGAACGAGTATCCGTTATTCCAGAGGTGCAGGCAGGTGGTCGGGTCGTAAGAGATGGTGAGCGGTTTTAGGTCAGGATCGTAGACGCTGTCCCTCCACCGGATGTTGATGGGCGACTGGCGTTCGCCCCCTGGGGCCAGGTCCATTCTTTCCCAGAGGGGGTGCACTAGGAGAAAGCACAGGGGGACTGCCATCAGGATGTCCCTTCTCCGGGATCACACACCAGGTGGTTCTAGTTGTGCAGATCTATTGAGGTTCATGGAAACGAGGAGTCTCAGGACTTAGCCGCTTAGGGCAGTGGTTCTCAACCATCCTAAGGCCGCGACCCTTTAAGACAGCTCCTCATGTGGTGGTGACCCCCAACCATAACATTATTTCCGTTGCTACTTCATAACTGTAATTTTGCTACTGTTATGAACTGTAATGTAAATATCTGATAGGCAGGATGTATTTTCATTGTTACAAATTGAACATAATTAAAGCATAGGGATTAATCACAAAAACAATATGTAATTATATATTGTGAAATACTTATTTCTAATGACAAATAAATGAAATTTTGTCTTGAATCGTGGTGTAGCATGGGTAACAGTCTCCATATGACAACAGTAAACTACATTGCTACGTTTTATTACACCGAGGAGCAGTGTGTTGGTTCCTAAGACCATGGGAAATAGGTGTTTTCTGATGGTCTTAGGCGACCCCTGTGAAAAGGTCGTTCGACCCCCAAAGGGGTCTCGACCCACAGGTTGAGAAGCACTGGCTCAGGGGCTTCATGGACTGACTAAAGCAGAGGACAGGGACATGGGCAGGTCAGAGAGCCCTTTGCAGAGCAGCCTCTGATGTCTTGTCAAACTGCAGCCTCTCAGTCCACCTGCTAATTTCACTTAAACGAAGTGCAACATAGTCTTTTTTTAAAAAACGTATTTTATTGATTTTTCACAGAGAGGAAGGGAGAGGAATAGAAAGTTAGAAACATCAATGAGAGAGACATCGACCAGCTGCCTCCTGCACACCCCCTTACTGGAGATGTGCCTGCAACCAAGGTACATGCCCTTGACCGGAATCAAACCTGGGACCTTTCAGTCCTCAGGCCGATGCTCTATGCACTGAGCCAAACCGGTTCTGGCAGGTTTACCTCTTTCTTGTCTCACCCATGACTACCAGCTTCATTCCAGTCTCTAGAGCCCAGACTTCACTCCATGCTCTGGGCTGCTTTGCCTCCTCTCTCCCTCTCCTCCACTCCATCTTCCTAAACTCCAGTCTAGAATTTTCTCCAACCACTCTGACCTTTCCTTCCGCTGAGCACCCACGACAGTCACCCTCACACGGCTTAGCACCTGACCGTGTCTCCTGTCCTTTATCTGCCCCAGGAGCCCGTGATAACTCTAGGCTGTAGGCCCGGAACCCTGTACCTCTGCCACAGGCCCGGGGCTGACCTAGGTGCCAGGCACCAAGGAGGCGCTTACTACTTACCTTACTGATAGACAAAACCAACCAGCTGACACCAGCCTTACCCTCCCCCACCGTCTCTTCAGCCAGGCAAGAGGGCGCACCCCGAACACCTCCTGCACCCACAGGGTCACGGCTGCCTGGTTTTTCCTCGTCTGTGAAAACCCCGCTGCCTCTCAGGGTCCGTTCGAACCCCTGCCCTGCCGGCTGCACATCACACTAAGCATCCCCTCATCTACTGTTTCTCCCGGGCAACTGCTCCCTGTACCTGCCCTATCTCACGTGCCCCCCCCCCCCAGTGTGACTGGTTGAAACTGGAATGTGCTATCGATGGAAAACACTGGGGGACCCTGCAGACTGACATTGTTCGCAAATGTATTTCAAACAGAAGCAAAATATTCCCTTTAGAATCCTTAGATCCATCTTACTTTAAAGTGATAATATTTTTTGGGTAGATTACATTCAATAAAATATATTAGTCATATTTATTTCACCTAAATACTACCATTCACCTATATTTTCTATATTAGCAGAATGACAAAAATGGACAACATTTACCTCCCCCAGTTTTAATGAGATGCAATTGATATATTATTTGTTCATTTTTAAGTGTGATGATTAGAAAAGGTGAAATTGCCTACATAGCTCATGGTTGTGGTTCACTTTATTTAACTACTAGATAGCGTTGGGGACTTATTATACCTTTCAACTTTCTGTTAAAAAAAAAAGTCAAACTGTATTACCTAGATAAATATTTGTTTCCACTTTAAGCCTTAAAGCGCCAGTGTTGAAAAGAAGCCAGTCTGGGTAGGATGTGGGCTGCTGGTAGGAAGCCACACCCAGCAACCAGAAATGCCCTGTAACACTGGGCAGCTCATTTTAATGGGAACGCGGTCGGTGCGAGAGGAAATAAAATACACTCACTAAAAACATATTTATGGATCAGTTTCAAGTCCTTGGCTTTAGCTAGATTTTCATTCCTAATTTATAGCATTCCTTTCTTTTTAAAAAATTTATTTTATTTTTATTTTTTCCCCAATGCCTTCCCCGGCTCTCCCCACCCTCCCAGTACATGCCCTCACCCATCTCCCCCCCACACCCCACACCCCTCAATGCCCTGTATCCACTGGCTATGCCTACACACACATGCATACAAGTCCTTCGGTTGATCTCCTACAGCCCCCGCCCCCCCCCAACCTCCCCTGCCTTCCCGCTGTAGCACGACAGTCTGTTCATTGCTTCTGTGCCTCTGCCTCTGCTTCCCCACCCCCACCCCCTGATTCTTGTCTTTAAAAACATCTTTCCCCTGTAGGCTAGAAATAAACCCACAAGAGAAAAAAAAATGTTTGAGTCTCAATTTCGTGCAGATGGGATCCAAAGAGAGCAAATAGAGAAAACTTGACCTAGAAGCAAGCCAATATTTGAAAACTGACTCAACCTCTTTAAACTAATGGAAAAATGAAAAATCCCTATTCAATGGTATCTGTATCCATTTACTCTCTCCACAGATTGAAACGCGCCTCTCCACAGAGGCACGGTTTATGCTCTCCTATCATTTCTTAACCACAGGCAATTTGTCCCTGAGAGCTCATTTGGTAATTTGTGCAGGCATCTGTGGTTGCTGCAACTGGGCAGGGATGTTGCAGTCGTGGGCAGAGGCCAGCGGTGCCATCCAACATCCTCCAGGGCACAGGACAGCCCCTGACAGCACACGTGGCCACCCCGTGTCAGTGGCGCTGCAGCGGAGAATCCCTGCCCCAGAGAGAGGTGGGTGGTGACTGGCAGGGGGTCAGATGTGAGGTTTTAGCAGACGCCATCTGCCGCCTCATTTGATCCGCTGCGTTTACAGAACATACATTCAACATGCATGTCAGCTAGAAGCAACCACAATGCATAATTCAGGAAAGAATATTCCAGGGTGTGATGCTACTGTTTTGAACAGCTGGCAAACATGAACGTGCATCTTCTAGGATGTTCAGATCCACAGAAATCATTCGCAGTCTGTGGGCCAACCTTAATAATAATAATAATAATAATAATAATAATAATAATAATAAACAATAGCTGCCCTAGCCAGTTTGGCTCAGTGGATAGAGAGTGTCGGCCTGCAGACTGAAGGGTTTGGGTTCAATTCCAATCAAGCGCACATGTCCAGGTTACAGGCTCAATCCCCTACTGGAAGGCAGCCAATTGGTGATTCTCTCTTATCATAGATGTTTCCATCTCTCTCTCCCTCTCCCTTCCTCCCTGAAATCAATAAAAAATATATTTTTAAAAAGACAGTTGCTAACAAGAAACAATAAAGAACAGGTTTCAAAACATTTGAACTGGGATCTCACCCTTGTCCCATTTCTGTAGGACATCATTTTAACATGTTCAAACTCATCAGGAAAAGGACTGTCTAAACCTTAGCGCAGTAATCATTTTGCAATATACATGTGTATCAAATTACCATGTGGTGCATCTTAGACTAACACGTGTTATGTGTCAATTCTCTTTCGCTAAAGCTGGGGCAAAAAGAACTGTCCACATTCCTTTTAGAGGACAGACAGAGAAACAAGTAATTGTTAGAGTTCTTTTTTTAAAATTATTAATATATTTTATTGATTTTCCACAAAAAGGAAGGGAGCAGGGCAGAGAGCTAGAAACATCGATGAGAGAGAGACATCGATCAGCCGCCTCCTGCACGCCCCCCACTGGGGATGTGCCCGCAACCAAGATACATGCCCTTGACCGGAATCGAACCGGGACCCTTCAGTCCGCAAGCCGGCGCTCTCTCCACTGAGCCACACCGGTTTCGGCTCTCAGCGTTCTTAAGGCATACAAGCCCACTATGGAATGCCACCGACATCCCATCCACACAGGTGTAACATGCGTGACGGCTAGGCAACAGGCACCCTGCCCTCCGGAAGGCAGCGGGGTACTCACGGGCGCGGTTCCGGGTTTTGTAGGTGCAGGTGTAGAGGCTGCAGGGCCTCAGGGGCGTGGACCTCAGACCTTGGCACCGTCTCCACAGCAGCCTGCAGAAGGAGGCTCGAAGAGTGACCCGCAGGCTACTCGCCACCACCATCTTTGGCTCCAAGTCTTAGGCACTTTGCAAGGAACTCGCAGGAACCTAATAACCCGGAGGCAGGAGGAGAGAGGAGGGAACTGTAAATAGTCAAGATCGAGGACCATGCAGAATCCGCTAAGTAAGACGGCAACATCCAGACTGTCACCACACGCGACGGGGTGAGAGAGGCCCAAGCTTCGAGTCAACGGGATCTGGGTGACTAAGTCAGGCACCTGCCTTTCCTTAGACATCGGTAAATATTAGTCCAGTGAAACTATCCTCCTTAACCACAAGAATGAATAGACTGTTTACGGTAGAGTTCTTCAAACTGAAAAAGATACTTCCTGAAACCCAAATTGTCCAGCATGATAGCTATATACAGTGGTACCTCGAGATACGAGTGCCCTAACATACGAGATTTTTGAGATACGAGCCGTCGAGTGAGCGATTTTTGCTTTGAAATACGAGCAACATTTGAGATAGGAGTAATCGGCTGCACACGACCCACCAGTTTACCGAGACTCGAGCATCTCATAGTTTCCCACGCCTCAAGGTTACGGAACGAATTAAACTCGTATCTCAAGGTACCACTGTATATAAAAGCCTAATGTGCAAATTGTTTGGCCAGGAGTTCCACCACTTGCTATGATGTGCGCTGACCATCAGGGGGCGGCACAGAACATGGCGGGCATCAGTGGGTGATGTGGCGGGATGGTGGAGCAGGTGAGCGGGTGTTGCCAGACCAAGGTGGGTGTGAGCAGGGACTTAATGACCCTGCCAATTGCCCCGAAGAGAGTGACCAACAGCCAGGGGCCTCCTTCTGGTTCTCAGGCACTGAGGGAGCCAGGTGGCGGGGGGGGGGGGGGGGGGGGGGGGGGGGGGGGGGGGGGGGGGGGGGGGGGGGGGGGGCGCCCACAGGTGGGATGGTGGAGCAGGCGAGGGGGCGGTGCCAGGCCACAGCAGGGTGCCAGGAGGGGCTACGGGGCTGCAAGGCTAGGGGTGCGAGCTGGGGCTTGGAGCCTGGGGGTGCAAGCTGGGGCCCGATCCCCACAGGCCACCCCGAGGGACCCCACTCATGCACGAATTCATGCATGGGGCTTCTCTACTTTATAATAAGAAGTAACCAAAGATGAAGGCTCCCTCCATGCAGGCTAAATTTTCTTAAAATTTGATCTGCCTCTGGATTGCTTAAAAACAACAATCCAAGATCCATCCTGCCAAAATAGTCAGGCGTGGTTTTGAAATCCAAGCTCAATTTAACCAGTGACTGACAGTTTTAGCTGGAGCACCGTTTTCCTTGGTTAATTGGAAAATGCAGAAGGTTCATCCTGAACTAACCTACAAGCAGACTCAATGTGAACATTTATGGCTGCACAGATGACCTCTCCACCTCTCACATGTTCAGAGCTGGGAGGCTCAGGAGATTATGCTCCCAAGGCATTCGCTGCAGTGCCCTGAAATGATGGTGAGGTTAACTTCGAATGCTTCTTCCCCACTCCCCACTCAATATTGCTCCATCCGTTTTTCCTGAAACTTCTATCTCTGTGCCAAGTAAGCAAACAAGGTCAAAAATGGGGGGAAAAATGATGCTTGATGATATATTCACTCCACAATAGAATTGAAAGTGTTTAGAGCAGCGGTTCTCAACCTGTGGGTCGCGACCCCTCTGGGGTGGAACAACACTTTCACAGGGGTCGCCTAAGACCATTGGAAAACACGATTCATAACAGTTGCAAAATCACAGTAATGAAGTAGCAACAAAAATAATGTTATGGTTGGGGTCACCACCACTTGAGGAGCTGTCTTAAAGGGTAGAGGCATTAACAAGGTTGAAACCACTGAAGGTGATCTCCTCCTCTGACTCAGCTTCATTGCTGATGACTCACAAATCCCTATCTCCAGCCCTAACCCGACTCCTGAGCCTTCAGGGGTAGCGGGAGGCAGGGGTACTTAGGAACCAAGGCCAAAGAGGACAATGAAGCTGAAAGAGGTAGAATCTTGGGTTTATTTCATCATCAATCCCAGTGTTGTGGGAAAACACGCGGGAAAGGACTTCCTTCTTGCTTATAATCTAGATCAGCGGTTCTCAACCTGTGGGTCGCGACCCCTTTGGGGGTGGAACGACCCTTTCACAGGGGTCGCCCAAGACTATGGGAAAACACCTATTTCCCATGGTCTTAGGAACCAACACACCGCTCCTCGGTGTAGCAAAGTGTAGCCATGTAGTTTACTGTTGTCCTATGAAGACTGTTGCCCATGCTACACCACGATTCAAGACAACATTTCATTTATTTATAATTAGAAATAAATATTTCACAATATATAATTACATATTGTTTTTGTGATTGATTCCTATGCTTTAATTATGTTCAATTTGTAACAACGAAAATACATCCTGCCTATCAGATATTTACATTACGGTTCATCACAGTAGCAAGATTACAGTTATGAAGTAGCAACGGAAATAATTTTATGGTTGGGGGTCACCACCCCATGAGGAGCTGTCTTAAAGGGCCATGGCATTAGGAAGGTTGAGAACCACTGCTCTAGATGAAAAAAACACAATAAATTCCGGGAACACAGTGCCAACTCCAGGGTATACTCAACAGAAGGGACTTGCTGGTCTGCCCTTCAAAGAGAACGTTGCGATAAGACAAGGTCAGCAGCATGCCTGACCACAAGGGAGCTGTAAAGACGAGTGGGCGTGCCCTTGACCTTGCACACGGGCCCATGTGAGGGTCTGAGACCTGTTACCCAGGCGCCCCGAGAAGTCTGGGTCACTGAGCCTCGGTGCAGCTCCAGAGGCTCCAGGAAAACCCTGGGGCACGTCTGAGTTGGCGCCACAGGCCAGTGCAGTCCTGCCTTGGGGACTGCTTTGCAGTCTGCCACCAGGCCGGCTGTGCACAAGGCCAAGGCTGGCACGGGATGGCACCTCACCCAGAGGAAGCGCCTGCTTCCTCTTGCCTGCTTCCAGACTGGCTCTCGAGGACTAGGAGGACACAGGAGCTCCAAGGCCCGAGGTCCCCCTCACCTGCCAGCTCCTCCCCCACAAAGCCCGCCCAATAGTGGCGGCAGCAATGGTCTGGGAGTCTGAACTTCCGTTTGGCAAAAAAAAATTTGCTTGTGCAAAGACCTGAGGTGGCAGTGTGTCTGGCACATACAAGGGATGGTAAGGAGGCCAGAAGGACAGGAGGAACCAGTAAGAGGATGGAGATGAGGTTGAGAGGTAATGGATGCCAGGTCAAGTACATGTCTACTCACGGTTCTCAACCTTAGCGTTGTTGACATTTCTGACCAGATGACTTTTTTTTGGGGGGGGGGGCATTCTGTGCATAGTAGGCCATTTAGCAGCCCGTCTGGTCTCTACCTACTAGATGCCAGTGGCACGCTCCCTCCAACTGTGACAATCAAAACTGTCCCCAGACACTGCAGATGTTCCTGGGAGAAGGGGGATCATCTCTGACGGGAACGACTGCTCGAAGAGAAATGGGGTACAATGCAGTCTCTGGAGCAGAGGAGGGACTTACTCTGACCTGTATTTCTAAAAGATCATGCAGGGCGCTGTGTTGGAAATCAAAAGGGATGGAAGAACCAGGGAAATCACTCAGATAACCCAGGAGTTAGAGCTAAGAATGTTACAGTGGACGTGGTGAGAGGTGATTGAGTCTTAGCTACAACTTGGAAATACAGCCTGTAAAGTGTGCAAGAGAGGAGTCATGGATGACTGGATGATACTGGGCCTAACCAGAGGTCGGCAAACTCATAGTCCACAGAGCCAAATAGCAACAGGACAACGATGGAAATTTCTTTGGAGAGCCACATTTTTTACACTTCAACTTCTTCTAACGCCACTTCTTCAACATAAACTCTCCTGGGCCGTGGGATTTTGTGGAAGAGCCACACTCCAGGGGCCAAAGAGCCGCATGTGGCTCGCGAGCCGCAGTTTGCCGACCACGGGCCTAAGCAACTGGAAGGATGGAGTTGCCATGGACTAAGATGAGGACAATAGTGTGTCCAACAGGTTTGGGGGGGAATTCAGTAGCTCGGAATTGGGAATGTGCAGTTTAACGTGAAATTCCAGTGACCCAAGTGGGAATAGAAAATACTGAACTTGACAGTGGCCGTAGAGATGAACAGGGCCCTTTGCATGAAGAGATCACCTTTTTGGTTAAAAAGAAAACAAGAGGCTTGGCACTCCACTGGAGTAAAGGGAGGAAGCTGAAAAGGCTTCAGGGTTTTACAGCTCGACGATGCTGGTGGCAGAGTGAGGACGGATCCCTGAGAGGGAAACAGAACGGGGTGCAGGTTTAAGTGAGAAGGCAAAGGGGACCCTCTGCCTCATTGAGGTCCCAGGTACAGGTGAGAGGAAAGGCCTAGGAGAGCTGGCAAAGCAGCGCTGGTCCTCAGGAGAGGCTCTGAGGCTAGAGAGAAGGTATTACCCCCCCCCCCCAAGGAGTAACAGGTGTATAGAGGGAGACTGAAAAAATGGAGCGGCCGAGACTGGTTTGGCTCAGTGGGTTGAGCATCAGCCTGTGGACTGAAAGGTCCCAGGTTCGATTCCGGTCAAGGGCATGTACCTTGGTTGCAGGCACATCCCCAGTGGGGGGCGTGCAGGAGGCGGCTGATCGATGTCTCTCTCTCATCGATGTTTCTAACTCTCTATCCCTCTCTCTTCCTCTCTGTAAAAATTCAATAAAAAATATTTTTTAAAAATGGAGCGATTAAGGAGGCCAAGGGATGGAGAAGGAACAGTTAAAGGCAATCAAGGAAGCAACAGAGCATGCAAAGCCAGCGGTGAAAAGGAGGCCATGAAAATCCAAATAAACAGAAACTCAGTGTAGCTAATGCTGGGGGCACTTCCTGTAACAACAGCTGAGGTTATTTGTACTCAAGCCTCACACCAATCCCATAGGTTACATCAGAAGTTAAAGAGGCGCCGAAACTGGTTTGGCTCAGTGAATACAGCGTCGGCCTGCGGCCTGAGGGGTCCCAGGTTCGATTCTGGTCAAGGGCATGTGCCCTGGTTGCGGGCACATCCCCAGTGGGGGGCGTGCAGGAGGCGACTGATCAATGTCTCTCTCTCATTGATGTTTCTAGCTCTCTGTCCCCCTCCCTTCCTCTTTGTAAAAAAAATCAATAAAATATATTTTTTAAAAAAAGTTCCAGAGGTGGCTATTTAAACTCACCCAGGATCTCATAAAACCCAATTGCGGGAAACCACAAATCATGTTTAATGACCAAACAAAATACATAACAGTGCACCACGACCATGCATTACCGGCTTCCACAGAAAATCTGTCCTTACTTCAGTCTGGCCCTAAAGATGGGCCGGTTCACATCAAAATCAAAGGTCAGAGTGAGAGGCGACGAGTGTTTAAGATGCAAAGAAGAACCATTCAGGAAGCACCGGTTCGGTTAGAAACCCAAATCATGTTCTGATCAGGAAGTGAAGGCAGGAGATTTGTATGAGAAAGGAAACGGAATAAAGGCAGCCGTAGGAGGGATGTCTCTGAGTGTTCATAAGCAAAGGAAGAACTTTCTACAGGTACAGAGAGGCTAACATATGCTACTAATTTATCAATGTCTTCCATGTTCAGTCCTGTAGTCATATCTACTCTCCTATTAGCTTTGCACTCAGTTGTCTGGGATACAACGCCATCGGCTCATGTGCTCAGTTTTAACCATCCAAAGTGTGAGGAGGAAGACAGTAAGGCTCCTGTGGAATGGCAGCTCTGACTCCATTTTTTTTTTAAATATTTTATTGATTTTTCACAGAGAGGAAGGGAGAGGGATAGAGAGTTAGAAACATCAATGAGAGAGAATCATCGATCAGCTGCCTCCTGCATGCTCCCCACCAGGGATGTGCCCACAACCAAGGTACATGCCCTTGACTGGAATTGAACTTGAGGCCTTTCAGTCCACAGGCCGACGCTCTATCCACTGAGCCACACCGGTTTCGGCTCTGACTCCATTTTGAAGTGACTCCGTCCCCATTAATTTTTTACAAGCCCCAGAGGGCTGTTTTCTGTACTATAGGACGATGCGATCGCTAATTATTTAGGCATGTCTTCAATTTTACCAGCAGGTCCCTTAGCTGCTGTTTTGCAGAGTTAGAATCACGTGAAAAAGTAAAGATACTGAAAGCCTTGAAACAATCATTCCTGCCGAAACCGGTTTGGCTCAGTGGATAGAGCATGGGCCTGCAGACTGAAAGGTGTCAGGTTCGATTCCAGTCAAGGGCATGTACTTTGGTGGCAGGCACATCCTCAGTAGAATGTGTGCAGGAGGCGGCTGATCAATGTCTCTCTCTCATCGATGTTTCTAGCTCTCTATTTCTCTCCTTTCCTCTCTGCAGAAAATCAATTAAAAAATATACTTTTAAAGAATCATTCCTAAATCATGCATGTATTCAATGACAAATAGATTGAACTCTGCCTGATTAAGACATTTATTTATATGTATGCAAAACAGCAATCAAGTCCTGCTAAAGGTACTGATGACATTGAAAAAATTCCTTGATTCTTATCATAACTACCCTTCAATGTCTCACCTCGTGACTTAGAAAGGAAGCCAGCTTGCAATTCTCTGCATTTAAATGAGAGGTTATTTTTTAAAAATATATTTTATTGATTTTTTACAGAGAGAAAGGGAGAGGGATAGAAACATCGATGAGAGAGAGACATCGACCAACCGCCTCCTGCACGCCCCCTACTGGGGATGTGCCCGCAACCAAGATACATGCCCTTGACCAAACTCGAACCCGGGACCTTTCAGTCGGCAAATGAGAGGTTAGGTTTCACGTCTTGACTGAGCAAGCTCAGCTTCCTCCTCTCACCCACTTCTTTGCGGAGAGTAGGCTTCTCATCTGGGGCTGCCAAACGTTTCAAAACACATTCCCAGCCACCGCGGAGTGCCGCAACCATATGCCAGGGTGGTGTGGCCTGTCCTCGGACCATCAGATTTCCAGAATGTTCGTGTTCCCGCCTTCACTCGCAATTCCGTCAGTCCTGACTGCATTCCCACTGTGACCCTTCCCTGCCTCTCGCCCGGCCCCAGAGAGGTGTGGGCGGGCCGAGAACCCTGTCCTCGCCGCTCTTGGGCTTTTGGGGAGTTTCAGGCCCGGTACTGATGTCAGAGTTACCTGGGTAAAGGACAGCCCTATGTAGCTGGAAGGTCCCCATTCCAGCACATCCAAGAGCAGTGCCCGCCCTGGGGGGGGGGGGGTGCAAGCAGATCAGGGGGAGGGTCCCAGGTAGCTTCCCTCACCCCAGACATCTGGCTGCTCCTTCACTGACGAGGTTATGGGTAGAGAAAGTAGGGGAGCTGAACCCGGTTTGGCTCAGTGGATAGAGCCTCAGTCTGAGGACTGAAAGGTCCCAGGTTCGATTCCGGTCAAGGGCATGTACCTTGGTTGCGGGCACATCCCCGGTGGGGGACGTGCAGGAGGCGGCTGATCGATGTTTCTCTCTCATCGATGTTTTTCTCTCTCCCTCTCCCTTCCTCTCTGTGAAATATGGATGAAATATATTTTAAAAAAAGAAAAAAAAAGCAAGTAGGGGAAGCAGGAAACATGGTGGCTTCGGGAGCTGGGAGAGAGCAGGTTGCAGCCCATTAAGGGGTACACATTAACTCCCCGCGCCTCTCACCCTTTCCCAGAGAAAGCATCCGGGAGGGGAGGGCGCTGCCATGAATATGAATGAGCTGCCACCAGCCTCGAGGCAGTGGCTTTTCACACGGAATTCCACCGGACTCAGCCATCCGCGCCTGTGCTTCCGAGGTTCTCCGCCAATTCTGGGGCAAGGCCAGAGGATTGGGGAAACGGAAGGCTGAGATTCGTCCCTGAGACGCGGCTGTGGTGCCGATCCCCTGCGTTGGGGTTGTGGGGGTGGGGGTGGGGGTTGTGACTCCATCCACAGACCCCGGCGAAGCCAGGGGAGGGAAGGAACACAACGCCGACCCCGGTGAGCAGCTGGCGGCGCCGCGGCGGTGGCGCCCCGAGCTCAGAGTTGTAGTGCTCCCCTGTGTCCAGCTACTTCACGCCGTTTCTCCAGGGAGTCGCATCCAACCGGCCCTGGCGACACTCCCTCCCCGGGCACCGTCCCCACGCTCCCCGCAGACTCCCTGGGGCAGCTGTTTCCCCGTCAAGTGCAAGTGACCCTCAAGGAAGTGCAGCCTTTGGGGTGGTGACTCCCGTAGAAGAGGGGTGCAGGGGAGGGGGTTGCGGGGGGGAGGGTAATGCCCTCCCAGCCTAACCAGTCCACCGCTCTCCGAGGTGACCCCAAAAATCTGCGCCAACAGCTCTCCTGGTTCCGAGACCAGGCAGGGCAGCGCGGAGTTTGTGATTACGATTCAGCCCCCCCAGAGTGGACCAGCTCCGCTGTGGCCCCCCCGTCCCCCCATCCCCCCATCAAACTCGGCCAGCGGCCCTTACCTGAGCGCTTTCCCCGCAGCGTGAACGTGCCTCGGTCCCGGGACTGCAGCGGGCAAACTTGGCCATCATAGCCGCGCCCCCTCTCCGGTCCCACCGCCGGAGCCACGCCCCCGGCTCGAGGCCACGCCTCCCGTGACTCCGCCTCCCAGCCCTGACTTGCTGCACCGGCCACGCCACTCCAGACAGCGCCCCTCTCGGTCTTCCCGCCAGGCCACGCCCCTCCCGCCAAAGCCACGCCCACCGCTGCGGGCCACGCCCCTGCGCTCAGCCTGGGCCCGCCCCTGCGCCCCCCCTCCCGCCCCACCTCCTCCTCCGGTTCGGAACTTGGTCGCAGGGATTGGATGCTTCAAGGGCGGCCCCCCAACTTGTCCCTAGAGAAACCCTCCGGCCTGAGAGATGGGCGCTGGCGTCTGAGAAATGATTTTCCTCCGGTTTCCCGTTTCCCAACATCATTAGGACATACCGACCCTAACTGGACACTTATGGGGGACACGCAGACCCTGAACAGATCGCTCAGGCTCCTTCCTTCCAGCTGGCTTTCCTGTCCCCTTCACCCGGGTTTCCTGGAGCCAGTGTTCACGGGCTCTGAACTTGAACTGGGAACCGGTGTTCCTTCGAGTCCCTCAGGCAGATGAGGGGAGTGAAGGGAACCCCTGGATTCTTGCTGTCTCCTCCAGAACTTTCCTAGCATCCAGCCAGATCCTGCTGTCCAGGCCCGTGGACACGACACACAGCCTGCAACTCTGGTTGCCCTCAGATCACCCCGCTTTCCTTTCTCTCTCCGTTTACAACTCGGGGTCCGCAAGAATAATGTGACCTGGTTATCACCAGCTTTTGTACCCGTGCACAGAAATCGGATTCATCCATTTCAGTCCTACCTCTGAGCACGCACTCCCTGACGAAGGAGATGAGCCTCAAGGGGCTGACAGTCTGGAGTTGTCCCAACTTGGGTTGAGGCGTGACAGTTATGACAAGAACACTAGAGAAGACGTGGCAAGGGGTGGACAAGTGAAAAAGGATTTGGTGATCACTTGAATTGATTAGTTGGGACGCTTTTGGGTAGCAAACAAAAAAACACTTTTATATAAAGGACTTAATACATTTCTTTAAGTAATAAATTAGCAATAAATCTTTTTTTATTAATGTATTACATGTGTACATATCTTCCCATTGCCCCTCCCTCCACTCCCATGCATACCCTAACCCCCCAGTGTCTTGTGTCCATTGGTTGTGCTTTTATGCCTGCATACAAGTCCTTCGGTTGATCTCTTATCTACCCCACCTCTCTCTAACCTTCTGCTATAATTGATGCTTTACTACCTCTGTATCTATCTTTTTGTTCATCAGTTTATAAATTCTCAATAAATCTTCATTGGATATTTGCCTTTTTCTCATGTGGAGAAAGATAACATATCCCCCCTGGCAGTAAGATTTGCTACTTTTTAACATCATATATCGACTCTAAACCTTTTGTAATAGCATACATACTTAGTTACCTTTTTCCTTCCCAGCCTCCGCTGCATTTCTGGCTCATAGAGAGTGGGAACATTCACAAATGTTGCAGTAGACGGAACACAGAGAAAAGAATGTCTCAACAGAACATTCTGACCCTGACAACCCTGCCTCGTTTATAAAATGTTGCAACTGTCAGTCATATTTGCCTGAAAAATTCACTCACGGACATTGACCCAAATACAGTCTGTAGAAATTACTGAGTTGATTTTTATGCGATTAGTTCCACCTCATCTTCTCCCACCAATGATTTGAGGCAGCTTACTAAAATGCAGTCATAACCGGATAAAAGAAATAGTTGAAGGAGCTAAGAAAAGGGGGACTTAATGGTAGGAGAATGATGCAGGCGATGATAAATCAGCATTTAAGTATGAAGGCCAGCAGATCCAAAACAGTTGTTTAAGGTTAGCCAGAGATTTACATTTTTTTTCAAGAACAGTTGATATACACGAGTATATTAGTTCCAAGCATACAATATAGTGATTAAACATTTACATAACTTATGAAGTGCTCTAGTGCCCAGTCCGTCTAGTACCATACTATCCTCGATCCCTCCATTTACAACCCTGGGTCCAAAAGAAAAATCCATTAAAGAGGTTATAACCAGCTTTATTTCCTGTCCAGAAACATCTAACTGGACACTTAGGGGGGAAGGGCTATCTTCATTAGCCATTCTGTCACTTTCTCAAGTCAGACCATGTGTATGGAGTACTTTATTCCAGTGACAAATAAGGCACACCTCAAGGAGCTTACAGCCTGAAGTTGCCCCAACCTGTTTTGTTTTTTAAATATATTTTATTGATTCGTTACAGAGAGGAAGGGAGAGGGATAGAGAGCTAGAAACATCGATGAGAGAGACATTGATCAGCTGCCTCCTGCACGCCCCTTACTGGGGATGTGCCCGCAACCAGGGTACAGGCCCTTGACCTGAATCGAACCCGGGACCTCTTAGTTCGCAGGCCAACGCTCCATCCACTGAGCCAAACCGGTCTCGGCTGAGGATATTTTTTCACTGATCTTTTAGAGAGAGTGGAACAAAGAAGGAAAGAGAGAGACAAACATTGATGTGAGAGAAACACACCAATTGTCTGCCTGCTGTACGCACCCCAACCAGGGCCCAGGGCCCAGGCCAGGGAGGAGTCTGCTCCTGACTGGAATTGAACCCGGGACCCTTTGGTCCACAGGCCGACGCGCTATCCACTGCGTAAAACTGGCCAGGGCAGAAAACACTTTTCTAAGGAATGACTGGGTTATAGAAAAACATGAAAACTGTAATTATGATTATTTTGAAAATTGATAATAGTGAGATCACCGTACTTCTCTCCTTACGTCATGTGGCCAGATCAGTACTCAGAGGAAAATGACCAGCCACAGATGTTTTCATTATTAACTGAGTCAAAATAAATGAGCTTATTCGTCAATTCAAGAGTTATGAAGGAATAGCAGCACAAATTTAACAACTGGAAGGAGTGTTACAGGATTCCAGGGCAGGAGGAAGAGGGAAACTGAGACAGGAAAGTTAAAACAAGGCCAAATCCTGTGGGTAATCTGCAGCCAGCTTGTGACTAACAAGCCATCATCTTCCCGAGCCAAGGTCACAAGAGCAAATGGTTACAAACCTCCCGAATGAGAGAAAACAGACAGGAAGGAGGAAGAGAAAAGGAAAAAAGAGCCATTTTACTCACAAAGCAGAGAAGCCAGCAGTCTCAAGACTCGCAAGGTAAAGCTGCAGGTGCTTCTCATGAATTCTGGGAAAGTCTCAACAAAGTAAAAAAAAAAAAAGGGGGGGGGTGATCTTAAAAAGTACTCAGCAGAGGAATTTAAAAAAATATATTTTTTATTGATTTCTTACAGAGAGGAAGGGAGAGGGATAGAGAGTTAGAAACATCGATGAGAGAGAGACACGGATCAGCTGCCTCCTGCATGCCACCCACCGGGGATGTGCCTGCAACCAAGGTACATGCCCTTGACTGGAATCGAACCTGTGACCCTTCAGTCTGCAGGCCAACGCTCTATCCACTGAGCCAAACCGGTCTCAGCCAGCAGAGGAATTTTGAAACCTATTGGACGGGAGGGTATATAATGCCTTGGCCCCCTCCCGACCTGCTCTTCAGATCAGCTGAGCGCCCTTCCTAAGCCAGATGTGTGGGTTTGCTTGCTTTGCTGTTTCACTAAAGGCGCTTTCATTGCTGTACACATTGGCTTTTCACAAAGGAGCCCAGGTCTCTGGTGCACATTCATTTACAGGAGAAGACCAGGATCAGGGTGGGCACTGCCCTCTCATTGACCTGGGCCCTCCTGCCTGGTAACACCTCTCTGCTGTTGGTGAGAGTGCCTCTAACAGGAGGAATTAAGAAATGTAAATAAGATGGAGAAATCAGCTGAAACCGGTTTGGCTCAGTGGATAGAGCTTCGGTCTGTGGACTGAAAGGCCTCAGGTTCTATTCTGGTCAAGGGCATTACCCTGTTTGCGGGCACATCCCCAATAGGGAGTGTGCAGGAGGCAGCTGATTGATGTCTCTCTCTCATCAACGTTTCTAACTCTCTATCCCTCTTTCTTCCTCTCTGTAAAAAAATCAATAATATATATATATATATAGATAGATATAGATATATATAGATATATCTATATATATATAAAGAATGCCTTTCACAGCCTCTCCAGCCCCATTTCCAGTGCTCCGCCGTCGCCATGTCTCCTGGCTGCCCCTGTGTGAGGCAGCTGTGCGCATGTCCATCATCACCGTGGTCCGCTGACCGCACTGCGCTGTCACATCAGCTGGGATGTGGCACAGCTGCACACCTTGGGCTGACCGAACATTCCCTTGGGATGGGAGCTGGGCCAGATGTGGGCCTGCAGAAGTGGGGGTCAGGCAAGGCCCTGCTTGCCAGGCCTTTGTTCCCCAGAGTCAGAAAGGGGTGACACCAGCTTCCCCGATGAAGATAGCTTATCGGTCAGCCAGATAGGGCACTTCAGGCCTGGGAAGATGGGCAGTTCACACCAGGGAAACCTCCAGAGACAACTCGCTTCTTTCCATCCTGTATTTAACCAGATAACAAAGGGGCAGGGATTGGGGGGGGGGCGGGGGGGAGAATTCTGACTTGGAGTCAGCAGGGGAAACATTCTTTCAGGCCACAGTTTGCAAAGCGCAGCTAACGTGTTGTCCAAACAGGTTTTTGTAAATAAGCGACAGGAGACGGCGGCTGTGAAAAGAATTCTTATTAACCCCGGTGACGGGGATTAATCATTAAACCCTCTGGCCAGTGGCTTGTTTCTCGGCGGTTCTAATCCGGGTCACCGAATGGCTGAGGCAGCTGTAAGTGGGGGTTCGTTGGATATTTTCCTTTCTCTGTCTGCCTTTAGCTTTCCACCCTGGTGGGCTCTTTCTCCTGGGGACTGCGATTCATGCGGAACCCCGGGAATCAGGTGTGTCACCCGGAAACTTCAAAACAGATGAAGTTCTCTGTGTCTGATTGGCAAGTCTTTGACTTAAAGGACTCGTTATTTCTCGAAATTTGCAACCGAGTGAAGGCTTGACAGCTAAGCCTCTGTTTTATTCATTTGGATCAAACCATTAAAACATCTATGATGACTGAATTTAACCTTTTGGGAATATTTGTGGCCACATATTTGTAGCTCTGTCGTCTGGTCGCTCCAGTTGCATTCAATATGATTTTGCAGGCTCTGTTGGGCACGTGTTGCCATCACATGCTGCTCTTTCAAGTGCTCTTAGCTGCCTATGTCTAGTGTCTGCCATATTGGACAGCACAGACACAGAGCATGCCATCATTCCAGAGAGTTTCTGAATCGTTAGCTTTAATTTTATACACCTGCCAGACCTCAGTATTGACCAGAACCAATCTCTCTGCAAGAAAACGCTTTTAAAGTGAGTGTAGCATCAGACCAGCTTGGGAGATAAGCCAGTAAGTATGGCATCTGTGTGTTCATTTTTAAAACTTAATGTCTAATAACACTGTGCTTTCTTTAGTAACGGGCCCTTTTTTACAATTACCTTAAGCTTGAATAAATTGTTCTAAAGACCTCACTCTGATGTTTGATTAAATAATGGATTCTCATGGAAATTATTAATAAAATGGTTTTGCTTAAAAGTGTTTCTGGTAGATATCCTAACCGATGGATAAATATATGCAACTAGTATGTGTTGCTGGCTCTGTGAAGCCATATTCTCCCACCCTTCGCCCCTTCGTTGTCTGATTGAGTGCAGGATGGAAAGAACTGAGTGAGATAGAAAGAGGTGTTCCTTTCAATTTCACACGTTCATTGAGCACCTATTATGTGTCAGATATATGCAAAGCAGGCAGCTAAGCAGCTATGAACCTTCTTGTCCATGTGGTTTCCACATGCTTTCTTTTCCTCGGCTATTTACCCAAGAGTGGGACTGCATGTTTAGCTTTAGTAACTCTTTCCTATCCTCTTCTAAACTGGACATTACATTCCCTTTGTGCATGGAGACTATCTCTTTGAAACGTCTTGAATGCTCTAGATTTCAATCCTTTACAATGTACCTAAAATAAGCGGTTCCATTGGCAGGATACTTAATCTAGAACTATGTCAGTCCTGTTTTAATCTGTCCTCATCTCTATCTGCTCCACTGAACATATACTTTTCATAGTCACTTGCGTAGGCTTACCTCCATCTCAGCATTCTGTGAATAACCTTTCCTGTAGAAATAATGTCTCTGCTCAACCCTTAACTACAATTGTCTCTTTTGAAGTTTGTAGATAGGAAATCTTTCTACACTTCAGCTCTGAAAGCAGGTAAGAGGCACCAATACAGAGTAACTCACTACAGAGAGTCAAGGAATAAACAGAATAGCGAACACTCCCATTTTCAGCCACCTTTAGCCCGGTCCTTGCTGTAGTATCTCTTCCAGCAGCTTAACCACCTCCAGTGACAGAGGCCCAGTGTCTCCCGAGGATGTGCTGGCAGGTTGGGGACGCACAGCTGGCACCGTCTCGGTCCAGTAGGACACGGACTCGCTGTGGAGGGATGTCCTTTCTCCTGGAGGCCCTGGCTGCGCGCAGGCAGAGGTGCGGGAGCGCCGACCCGCCCCAGCCCGTCAGCCCCGGCGGCAGCGGAGAGGAGCTGGGGACTCAGAGGCAGAGGGTGAGCCCGCGGCGAGGCTGTGGCCTTTCCACTCCGGTCCCCACAGCCCCGGGCGGGTCTGGGTTCCGATGTGCGCGCACCTGCAGCCGGGCGGGTGCTCAGAGCCGGGCCAGGCGGAGCTGGTGCCGGGCCGCATGTCGGGGTGACCATCAGAGAGAGCACTGCTCACAGAGTGCAGCTGTCTGGTTGTCTGTGAGGGAGAGGCTTTGTGACAGCCAGAGTGACAGGAAGTTACCATCTGCTCCAAATGCCCTCAAAGAGCGGGGAAGCAAGAGCTGACCGCACCCAAAGGCCATGGCGAGGGAACATGGACTCCTTATTGTGCTCTGCTGAGGCTGGCCTATTCAACTGCATTGTGGCTGCATCCTGGCTGAACACCTACTATGTGCTAGCCCTGGAATTACTGGGAAGGAGAAGGCCAAATCTAGCTTGATTCATGCTCTTATGCAGCTCACAAAGGATGATGTGGACATTTTCAAATGGTCAGAAGATGAAGAGGAAGAGCAGTCATGACACCCGAAAAGTATCTGAAATTCCAATCTCAGCGTCCACGCATAAACTCCCACGGGGACTCAGCCATGGTAATCTGTGCGCCTCTGGTCTGTGGCTGTTTTCCTGACACAAGGAGAGACGTGGAATCTTTAGGGGACCCTTTACAGAAAAGTGTGCTAACCCCCACAGAAGACATGACCTCTGATCTCAAAGGCTGCCAATCTAGCAAGAAATAGTTCAGTGACAAATTGTTTTTAAAGTGATAGTCCTTGGAGTGAATTGGCCTTAATCTTTCATTTATGAACATCAACCAATTTTACAATCGGATCAAATGAAATAATGTGAACCACTTAGAAGCATGCAGGGGAAAAGCATGTGTCCTGAATCATTCATCTGTATGGGATTCCCCCGTGCTCTTCTGTAGTTGTAGATATGAAAGCAGAAAGGGCTTATGTAATTGACTGGATCCCGCGCAAAACCAAAATGCAGGGGATGAAGAATTTCAACATGCCAACAGCAGAACTTCAAAATAAGGCTAGGAAGCTAGATTAAACGTGATGAAAATGAGGCAAGTCCTTCGAAGTATTATTGACAAATTTTGTGAGGAAATGGTTTTATTATTTGCTTTTTAAATTTTTAATTATTGTTAAAAGTATTATATATGTCTTATTTTACCCCCATTGATCGCTCCCTGGCTCCTCCCCTCCTCCCCCCCAGTACATGTCCCCACCCTCCTACTGTCTGTGTTCCTTTTGCTTTTATTTTATTTTTTTTTTTCAGTCAGAAAGGAAAATGGCTGAAAAATTCTGTGGAAAGAAGGCTCTAGTTAAATTAGGTCAGATTACCTGAGGTTTTCATGGGACTTTGATTGAGGATGGCAAACAGATGTTTTAAAGTAGTTTTTAAAAAATATTTTAATTGATTTCAGAGAGGAAGAGAGAGAGAGAAACATCAATGATGAGAAAGAACAATTGATCCACTGCCTCTTGCAGGCTTCACACTGGGGATAGAGCCATAACTCGGACATGTGCCCTGACTGGGAATCAAACCGTGACCTCCTGGTTCATAGGTTGATACTCAACCATTGAGCTACACAGGCCAAGCAATTTTCAACGTTTTTTAAAAAACATATTTCATTGATTTTTTTTTACAGAGAGGAAGGGAGAGAGATAGTCAGAAACATCGATAAGAGAGAGACATCGATCAGCTGCCTCCTGCACAACACCCAATGGGGATGTGCCCGCAACCAAGATACATGCCCCTGACTAGAATTGAACCCGGGACCTTCCAGTCCGCAGGCCGACACTCTATCCACTGAGCCAAACCAGTTTCGGCAATTTTCAAGTTTTAAAATAAGATTTAAATCAGATTTTTAAAAACTGTTTTAGCGGGAATTTTAAAAATTGAAATATATTTTATATATAATCTTGTGTAAGGTGTACAACATACTGATTTGATATATTTATACATTGCAATATGATTGCCATTGTAGCATTAGCTAACACCTCCATCATGTCACATAATCATCTTTTTTTTGTGTGATGGGAATACTTAAGACCTCGTCTGCTAGCAAATTTGATATTTACAATGTAGTATTATTGTGCATCATCACTAAACTGTGCACTGGATCTCTAGGACTTTTTTATCAGTTGCAAGTCACAGGTATATTATAATGTTGAAAGTGGTTTCTATAAAAAATACAATCTAAATTTAGATTATTTCCCAAGATTACCCCAAATGTTTTTAGAATGATAATAATAATTATTTTTTTTGCAATAGTTAGAGGTCTTAGGGCACAACATGGGTCCCCTCCGCTGCCTGTTCAAGGAGAGAGGCGTCTTGTGATCTCAAAAAGCACCAACGCGCCGCGGTGTCCATGGTGAGGGACTAACGGTCCTGTGCTTGTCAGACAGCATCCCGGCTCCATTCAGTCCTTCGGTTTCCAGAAACAAGAGCCCGATTCTTAGACCCCTGGATGCCTTGTCCCTGTCTGGCGCCATGGAGGAGAGAGGGCCATGGCACCAATTCCTGGAGAATCACCTTCAGTCCAGGGCTCCCCACGCTGGACGAAAGGCAGGGGGCACTTGTACCTTTTTAGTGATTTGCTGATCTAAGCCCCTTACGTACCCATCAAAACAATTTCTTGCCCGTTTGGCTCAGTGGATAGAGCGTCGGCCTGTGGACTGAAAGGTCCCAGGTTCGATTCCGGTTGGGGGCATGTACCTTGCTTGCGGGCACATCTCCAGTGTGGGGTGTGCAGGAGGCGGCTGATCGATGTCTCTCTCTCATCGATGTTTCTGACTTTCTGTCTCCCTTCCTCTCTGTAAAAAAATCAATAAAATATATTTAAAAAAAAACAATTTCTTGGTAAAAACTATTGGTCAAAGTGAATATTGAAGTAAATTTAAAGAATTCCATCAGACCCATCTAATATTTACGGTCTGACCATGTAGATTTTCTATTTAGCTGTGCTAATGGCATTTCAGTCCATTACATTAAAACACTCTTTAAAAGACATATTTATGTTAGTAAGTGTTGGTTGGTTAATTTATCCTCTTGGGTAATTCAGTGTGGTCCCATTTGGAAGAAGGGTAAGGAAAGAAGTCACCTTATTTATTTATTTTTTAATATATTTTATTGATTTTTCACAGAGAGGAAGGAAGAGAGATAGAAAGTCAGAAACATCGATGAGAGAGAGACATGGATCAGCCGCCTCCTGCACGCCCCACACTGGAGATGTGCCCGCAAGCAAGGTACATGCCCCTGACTGGAATCAAACCTGGGGCCTTTCAGTCCGCAAGCCAACGCTCTATCCACTGAGCAAACTGGTCTTGGCGTGACCTTGGTCTTTAAGGGTCTTAGTGGCTCTACACGCCTGCACCTGGCACTTAGGAGCAGGGTCATGGAATCTAAATGCTCTGCCAGTAGGAAATCTTCTTAACCATCCCTAACTGTATTGCTTAATCAATGTTAGTTTTCAGAGAACATTTATGTCGTATCTGTAGTTCATTATATCATACCCAGACAAGTTTTCAATTGCTCTTTAGCTCTTGCTAAAATATATCTATATATTTATATGGACACATATATTTTAATTTAGAATAACCTTGATTTTTAAAGGAGTTGTACAGAGAGTTCCTGTCTAATAATGGTTCACAACTGGGAGAATTCTGTGTCCCATCCTCATCCTAGAACATGCGGAGACATACGAGGACATGGCTGGTGTTGAAACTGTGGTAGGTAAGGGGACATGGCGAAAGAGAGGTGGCACTGTAATATAGTTGGCAGAGGCTACAACTGCCCACAAGGAACAGGACCGCTGCCAACATGAGGACACGCCCCCAAATGTCAGAGTGAGAGATTGAGAAACCCTGCGCTAGACTCTTCACCTACCTTCCTTTAATGCTATTGTCTTCCCGAAGCAGCGCATTCATCAAAACTGAGACATTAATGCTGGATCGATACTGTGGACTCCAGCGTGATGGGATATTTGATGTTGCCTGAGGGGTTCTCATGATTTACCAATCTGGGGATTTTCAGAGAAGAGAACCACAGAGGTAAAGTAGCCTTCTCCACATCTGGAGTCAGGGGTGCACCGTGTCCACATCACGTCACCGGTGATGTTGAACTTGATGCTTTGGATCAGGTGGAACCTGCCGAGTTTCCCTTTCAACCTGTGTGTACTAAAGAAAGCCTCCCAGCCCGCTGAGTTGTATCCCAATGGGAACATTAAATGCAAGGAAAGAACTTGTACTCATGGTAACGACAGTGTAGTTCCACGGTGAGGAGGACAGAGGGAAGGATTGATGGAGGGTATGCATTCCTCTTCCTGATTTCTTTTTCTCACCGCACCTCTCCCCCCTGGCAGCGGGCACATTTACTTACCGGGTTAGCTTCTGGCTCTGCCACCTCAGAAATCAAGCTCTGAGAGAGAAGACAGCCATTTTCTGCCTCTAAAGACAAACACCACAAAATTCATGTGTGAGCGGTGTTTAGAGACTTGAGGCGGGAAGAAAACCATAGGCAAGTGTTCACATGACCACTCACGTGGCTCCTGGCCTCCTCTCCTCTGCCAGCAGTATTATTTGGTGTTTAGTTTATAAAAATGCTATGTGCTACACATAATATTACACCTCCTACCTTTTTCATTCAATACGTGTAGTTTTGAGATTTATCCTGTTGTTTAAAAATGGATAGCTCTAGTTCAGTAGCTTTTTACTGGCGGTGATTTCTGTCCCTTAGGAGACATGGCCATGCCTGGAGACATTTAAAAAAAAAATGTATTCTTATTGATTTCAGAGAGGAAGGGAGAGGGAGAGAGAGAGAAACATCAATGATGAGAATCACCGACTGGCTGCCTCCTACACATCCCGAACTGGGGATCTAGCCCACCACCCAGGCATGTGCTCTGACCAAGAATCGAACTGTCCTCCTGGTTCTTAGGTTGGTACCTAACCACTGAGCCACGCCAGCTGGGCTGCAGAAATCTTTGATTGTCACTAGTGGAAGCGGCCTAATGACAACTGCTCCAGAGAGGCCCGGTGCTGCTAAACATCCCGCAGGGCACAGCGCAGGCCCCGCACAGAGTTATCTGGCTCCGCAGTCCTGATGCCCTGGGCTCTTCTTTCCCTGAATCTGCGGACTCACCTGATCGCACAGACCAGAGTCACGTGACCCATTCCCTGCTGATGGACACTGAGGTTGTTCCGGTTCTCAGCTCTGACCCAGTGTGACAGAGAACAGTTCACTTATGTCTCTCTCTCTCTCTCTCTCTCTCTCTCTCTCTCTCTCTCTCAAGGAACTGCTGGTAGCTGTACTCTGTTCTAGGAAACACTTCCAGAATGGCTGCTGGACCCAAGGACACACCCCCCTCCCATGCACCGCCTGGGATTCTAGTTCTTGGCATCTTTACCAGTATTTATTGCTATCTTACTTTTTTTAAAATATATTTTATTGACTTTTTTTACAGAGAGGAAGGGAGAGGGACAGAGAGCTAGAAACGTCAATGAGAGAGAGACATTGATCAGCTGCCTCCTGCACGCCCCACACTGGAGATGTGCCTGCAACCAAGATACATACATACCCTTGACCGGAATCGAACCTGGGACCTTTCAGTCCGCAGGCCGACGCTCTATCCACTGAGCCAAACCGGTTCCGGCACTATCTTACTTTTTAATTTCTAGCACCCTGAAGAGCTTAAATGAGTAGCTCATTTTAAAAAATCTTGACATTGTCTGATTAATAAGAGCAAAACCAGGAATAATTCACGTGCTCCAGCATTCTACAAAACTGGGGCCAGTACGTTTGTCAAGCTTGCACTTCATTTTGTTCATCTCCGTATGTTGGGCATGTTTTACGCTCACACATTTGGGAGAACAAGCTTGACTGTTTCTGCCAGCAGAGGGCACTGTCGCTCAGCGGTTCTCCACCAGTGTCTGTTTCTCTCTCTCTTTCTCTCTCTCTCTCACCTCCTGGGAGAATATTTGACAATGACATTTTCACAAGGTGAGCACGCTTCTGGCACCTAGAGGTTAGAGACCAGGGATTCTGCTGAAACCACTGCAGAAGCCAGCACTGAACAATCATCTGGCCCCCAATGTTAGCAGCGCCCCGCTGGAGAAACGGGTGTGGGAGAACCCTCTTATATGAATTGGGGCTTAGGTAACTCCCCAGGTAGCGGCCCATGATTACAGGGTAGTGGGGTGGGGGTCGCCAGGGGCTATTCAGCTCCCAAACATTTAACTGTTTTTTTGGAGATGCAGAGTGGACAGGGTTAGATCAACACGGGTTAGGCTGTAAGTGGGCATCAGAGTACAAGGACAGCACATGGGGTGTTGGCACACGAGGGCCATGTGTGCACTAGGTCCTGCACATGCCAGGCCAGCGCCGCCTGCGCCCTCCAACCTCACAAAATGCCCCCTGCTCTCTGAGGCCTGGGGATCCCCCAGCTTCCCACACTGCTGGCCCCGGGTGTTGGGCTCTGGGCAGAGGCGCCTAGGAGGCCTTGACTTCTGCACTTGACATTTAAAGGGATAAAATGTAATCCCTTCTACCAGGTTCACTGACAGAAGGGTACATTCTTTCATTATTGAAAAAAAAAATGAACATAATACACTTACATGCTGTTTTAAGGGAAAACAATGGATTTACTTTTACTAGTAAAGGATTCATGTTTCATTCTTCTAGAATGGTTGCTAATGTCACTTTTTGCAATTTTGCTCCTAAGGCAGTGGTGAAAGCTATTCAGGATTTTATGTTTTAGTACTGACGATGTTGATTTAATGTGGACTCACATAATTTTCTTTTCTTAAAAATATATTTTTTATTGATTTCAGAGGGGAAAGGAGAGGGAGAGAGATAGAAACATCAAGGATGAGATTGATCAGCTACCTCCTGCACGCCTCCTGCTGGGGATCGAGCCTGCAACCCACACATGTGCCCTTCATCAGAACTGAACCCGGGACCCTTCAGTCTGCAGGCTGATGCTCTATCCACTGAGTCAAACCTGTTAGGACAACTCTCACATAACTTTCCATTTTCATTCATTCATGGCTAGATTTGTTCTCTCTGAACACTAATGTCATTTCTCTTTTCATTTCTACAGGTAATATTGGAGAGAAGCACATTTTCCACTATAGCTGAAAACATCCAAGTTCAAAAACAGCATCCAAAGGAGCTGGGGAAGTGATTCTAATGCTTATGTTTGGAGGCTGGTTCAAGGTGGTATGAATCAATCTCTCCTTGTGAAAATTATCCTCAAAAGCTCACGTAGAAGGCGTTACAATGCCGGAATGCCCAAAGTAACAGCCCACAATCAATCAAATCCAAGAGTGGGCAGCAGATTTCATCCAGGTCTGAGAGGTGGACAGCTGAATGGCGAGGACACTAAACTCAATGAGGGAGAACCAGGTTTCTGAGGTCCGTGATAGGCTAATTGTCTTGGGACACAGGGGTGTGGCCAGCTGGTGGGTATTGGGGAATGTGATCCCTAAGACTCTATACTCATTGATAAATTTTCTTTTGCTAATTTCTTCTTTAAGGAATGATTGCCAGGTGTATGATTTTGAAAACAGGAAAATTCTTATGGTGAAATGTTCTTCAGGCATTTTAAATGATAGACTGACTCTTCAGAGACATCTAACATCTCTTAAGGTTGTAACAGCATCAGACTGAATAGTCTAATGCCACTGGGTATGGGTTTCTTATACAGTGGCACCTCGAGATACGAGTTTAATTCGTTCCGTAACCTTGAGGCGTGGGAAACTATGAGACGCTGGAGTCGAGGTAAACTGGTGGGTCGTGTGCAGCCGGCCGATCCGTGCGATGACTCCTATCTCAAATGTTGCTCGTATTTCAAAGCAAAAATAGCTTGCTCGACAGCTCGTATCTCAAAAATCTCGTATGTTAGGGCACTCGTATCTCAAGGTACCACTGTATTGCATTTCCCCCCAATGTCTGCAGAATTTCCCACATCCCATCTGCAATATAACCCAGTGGATGTCGTTCTGGTTGAGGCTAATGACCCTGTAACAAACCAGTCTTCTATTGGTGAGGTGCAGGCATAAGTCAATTAGCCGTATGCTTTTACTGGTAAATCAGTTAAAACCCATTTTCATAGCCACTGAAGACACATCAGTTTCTTCTTCTCATGCATCATGACGTAGTGGACTTCATTAGTTAGTAGAGATTAGAGATTGGCATGTATCAGTGGTGCTCAACCAGGGGTGAGTTTGCAATAGACATTAAAGAATGATGAGAAAAATTTGCTTGTCATCCGTGGGGTACTACTGGCCTCCTATGGATAGGGTCCAGGAATGCTTTAAACATCCGACCACAGGGAACCTCCCACATCGTAACCATTGGTATATTTACTTGGACTGGATACAATTTATGGAGAATAACAACTTAAGAGAAATTGACATCAATGATGTTTTAAGGATGACTTCCTATTCAATTATATGGTATAAGTTTTATTTTTCTAATAGTTAATTAAATTTTAAAAATCCTCACTTGAGGGTATTTTTCTCTCATCCAAGTGAGGATATTTTTCCATTGATTTTTAGAGTGGAAAAGAAAGGGAAAGACAGAGAGAAATACTGATGTGAGAGAAACACATCGATTGGTTGCCTCTTGAATAGAATCAAACCCAGGACCCTTTGGTTCCTAGGCCGACACTCTATGCACTGAGTCAAACAAGACAGGGCAAGGTATAAATTTTATTAATTCATGTTTATTGTGTCCCTTAAGAATGTTTCAGTTTTCTTGTTGACATTTTATGGTAAGTTCTTTCCAAAGTCTTTTAATTTTTTAATTTCCATTACAAGTAGGGTTCTTTCTCCCCTTATATTTTCTAATTATGATTTTTAAACATCAAAGGAATTGACTTCTATAAATTAATATGGGACTCCACTAATTGTTTATCCAATTGCCTTTATCTTTTTTTCTTCTAACTTTTTTGGCTACTCCTGGAACTTAATTCAATTTTATTTAATATGCTAATAGTGGGTACCTAACCATATCATTCCTAATACTGAAATATCATTACAATACTAGAATAACACTACACTTGGACAAAGTATATATTTCTTCTGATGTACTCTGGATTCCATGTCAATATTTTATTTAGTTTTCTTTTTCCCTAAACTTCCTTGAGGGATATTATAGCTCTACTGTTTACTCTTTTGGGGATCCCAACATTTGGCAGGTTTTGGTTTCATTGTTACATTGCCTTGAAAAAGAAGAATTTGGAAGATTTTATTATGAAAAAATTTAATCAATAATAATCCTACATCAACAAGTAAAAACAAGTATTATAGTTCAGTTAGTTTATTAAACAGGGTTTTGTGTGTTGATACAATACACTTAATTTCTAAAGGAGAAACAAATACCAAGTCTAGACTCCCAACTCAGGCTTTACTGGATTCTGTCTCTACTCAGATTCCACAGTAAAGTTGACTTAACTAAAAGCTTTTAAACATAGCTATTTCTACCCTTCATTTTTTCCTATTTCAAAGAGTCTTACATTTTTAAACAGCAAAATATATGTCCCTATTGAGAATGGAAGCAAAAAGCTTGTGTTCTATGTTTTAACACCTCTCTCTGGGTCACTAAAGCTTTTTCTAATTCATACCCAAATTAGACAAGAAGTGAGCACATTTTAATAAAAAAGTATAGGCATTATAAGTGAAAAACTGATCCTGGAATCTGAGCCCGGGCTTGTGTTGAAGAGGAAAACTGGAATTTCCTCTATAGAAACATGGGAAGAATGTACCTGACCATGATCAACCTCGACAGGCTGCTTCTTAATGATCCAGGTGACAGACTCGGAGAGTGGGGGGGTCGTCAGGTACCCCGAGTAGGTCCAGTAGTCCGGACAGGTGGGCATCAGGCAGGCAGGGTCGAACGACCGGAACTCCACGATGGTGTCCTGGCCAAGAGAAAGGGCCACCAAACGCTCATTTCACGGTGACGACAACCACTCAGCAAACAGGGGACAAGGCAACAACTCGAGGGGACCATGATGTCTGGGACCAGCTGTGGTCCGGAGTAGCTCCTCGGTCCTCTGGGCTGAGTCACGCCCAGGCCTGCGTTAGCTCTGTGTTTCTGACACTCCTCGGTGGGACCCAGAAGAACCATGTCCCCTCCATTCTGTGAGTTTCCAGCAGGTGGTCTCCTCTGAATTCTTGGGGGGCGTTAGGTGGTGCACAAATGAGGAGGCTGCCTTTTTCAAGAGACGAATAGCATCCTCCTTTCTAAAATGCAATGCAGCCAAAACCGGTTTGGCTCAGTGGGTAGAGCGTCGGCCTGTGGACTGAAAGGTCCCAGGTTCGATTCCGGTCAAGGGCACGTATTCTGGTTGCGGGCACATTTCCAGTGGGGGGTGTGCAGGAGGCGGCTGATCGATGTCTCTCTCTCTCATCCATGTTTCTAACTCTCTATCCCTCTCCCTTCCTCTCTGTGAAAAATCAATAAAATATATATTTTAAATGCAATGCAAATGAGGAGGAGCCAGGATCCTAGACTCAAAAGGGAGTGAGAAAGAAGAAGGAAAGAAAGGAGAGGAGACGGGGAGGGAAAGAGAAAGAGAACATGCGGAGTTCCAGGGAGCAGCCCCTTTGGGATTCTGAATGTGGAACCACCGATCCTGGGGCTGGACAAAGGTGTCCGCCCGAAGGATGTGGGTCACTGTCATTTAGAGGCGGACACGCCCAGTTTCTGTCCAGCTTTTCTCTGCTCCTGCCTGAGGGAGGTACCTAGAGCCCGGGAGGCTGTGCTAAGTGTGTCCACAAGGACTGAGAGCGAGCAGGTGGCAGGAGCAGAGGGGGGACCATTATGTCCCCAAGTCCTCGGATGCTCAGGGCGCGGCAGCAAAACCTGCGGCCAGCGCCCACTCACAGAATCCACTGAGGCGAAGTGCATTTCCCTTACAAAGGGCCTTGTTAATAATGTTTCTAGTCTGAGACTGAAACATAAGATCATTTCAAGTGATTTACAAAAAAAAATTACCTTATGCTTAATCGATGGCAATATATCCACCAATTTTTGTAGCTCTTTAAGATGCTTGTGTAGCTGAAGAACAGTAAATGAGAAAACATTAAAACAATTGACATCTCACTTTGTCGTGCAATTGTAATAGAATGTTATTTAAAAGCAGACGCCTGGTGACTACCTGAAACGAACCCGCAGCAGTGAAACTGCACTTACACTGACAATTGAGAGTGTTATAAACGTCACTGAATGGAAGTAGACACAAAATGAATGAATAGGCCGCTGGCTGTCCGGCTGGGTGTCCTGACCTAAATTATCTGGGGATTGACAGAATTCTTTGCGAAGAAAACACCGTAAAATAAATACAATAAAGTTAAGTCCTCAACCTAGTTCTTGGAAACTGCGATTTTAAGCAAAATGGCCTATAAGGCAACCAATTTTACTGTAGGCTCGTTGATATACAGGAATATGCCACAGAAACTTAACTCTTGTTTATTATATCAATGAGCCTATGATAAAATTGGTTAGTCAGTTTCCAAGAAACCATCCATGCCAGTAGGTGAGCACTTACTATATTATTGTTCTCCAGGCATTATTTGTGTTCTTCACAATTAAATGGAGAAATATAGATCAACTTTCTAATACAGTTCAGTTATGATATCGACCAGTCCCGTCAGACAGAACTTTCTCTAATAGTGGATATTTCCAATATGGTAAGTGCTAACCACATGTGGCCATACAATTTTAATAAATTTATATTTACATGTAAATACATACATGAAGCTAGTGGCTACATTTATAGAGCGCCAGTCTATTCCAAGTTGTTCTACAAAGAAATGTCTCTCTCCCTTCTAAAAATAAGGAGACCATGACGTTAAGAATCGTTGGCCTAGTAACCAAACTGTACAATTTCCACTCTAGATGATAGTCTTTGCATTTCACTAAATTAAGAATTAACGTAGCTAAATGTATTTTTCCATGGTTTGAGATCTCATGCCTAAACTACTTCAATGTGCCAATCAGTGTAAATTTCCCGGAAAAGTACACTAAGCGATACTGATTTTATTTTCATCTTGAGTAATAGGTGCAAGGATTTTATCTTTCTGTTATCGGGTTACCAGTCCCCACAGTGAAGACTGTCAACATTTACTGTCTGCTGCTTGTGATAACAGCAAACAGCAATTCGAGTTTATAGCCAGCGATTAGCAAGCGGGGAGGGGGACAGCGAAGGGAAAGCAGGGAACACAGGGCTGTAATGAAATGCTGCTTTCCCGATTGGCCGTGTCTTCCTCCTCCACTGACAGCTTGGTCTGCTTCACCCATCCTAAAAGTGGTCCAACTGACAGACACTCTGATGATGAGAAAGACAGTGATGAGGATTCTAATCCCAGGACCCAGAACAGCCACCAACAGGGAGTCCTTTCTGTGGCAGACACAGCTAAGGACTTGCCAGTCATCTCTGCTAACCTCCGACACTCTTGGGTCGCTCGTTCTTGGTCACAAGTGCACACTGGACCGTCTGCTGGGTATCGAGCTGCCAGAGACAATGAGGATCATCTTTCTCCCCGGATATCAGCACAAGACACGCTCACTGGCCCAGGGCAGCAGAGACCATCCTGGTGAAAACAGGGAGGGATGGTGTCATCTGACAAAAGCAAAGTCAAATGCCGACTGTCCCCTGTTTTTCTTAGCAGCTTACATACAAGGATATCTGACGTGGGGATTTAATCAAGGGAGGTCCCATTTCCCCAAGATGCCACTACCTTTTGTTGTTGTTGTTTTGTCAGCAAAAAAGAAATAAAACTCTCTTAAAGATCTGAGCATATTGGATTTTAGACTTACACCTTTCGACTTTCTGTTAAGAAAAGTAAAGCTTTATTAACCAGATAAATATCACTATTTTTCCCCAATTTAAGCCTCTAAGTGCCAGTGTTGAAACCGGGTAGGATGTGGGCCTGCTAATAGGAAGCCACATCCACCAGCCAGAAATGCGTTATAACGCTGGGCAGTTCATTGTAATGAAAACACGGTCAATGTGGAGGAAATAAATACACTCTCAAAATGTATGAATGAAGCAGTTTCAAGGTGATCGGTTTAACTAAATTAACATTAGTAATGAATTCTTTTCTTAAAAAACAAATTTTTATTTCAAGATGAATTACTCTGCTTTTATTTTTTTTTTAAGTTCTTATTGATTTTTAGTGAGAGAGAGAGGGAGAGGGACAGAGAAATAGAAACATCAATGAGAGAAAAGCATCATCAATCATCTGTCCCCTGCAACCTGGGCATGTGCCCTAACCAGGAATCGAATTGTGACCTCCTGGTTCATACGTCAATGCTCAACCACTGAGCCACACCAGCGAAGATCATTGGATAAAATTTTAGAACATAAATACTTCCCTTTCTCAAATGCACATACTTAAAATAACAGGATTTCAAATATTCTATATAATAAAAGCCTAATATGCAAATTGTCCCCTAGATGGGGAATTTGACCAGGGGGTGGGGCCAGCCGGCCAACTGCCCATAGCCCCTCCCCCCGGCTGGCCCGCAGCTGCTAGCGAACTTACCGGTACACAGATTTCATGTACTGGGCCCCTAGTATAGAATAATGCTTACTTCGTCAAAGACACTTAGTAATTGCAAGTCAGCTATGGCCTTCTAGCTTTAAGAACAAAATTATACACCAAGACATAAAAAGATACACTTCAGAGATAAGATATATACTGGACAAGGTCAGCATTGCTGCCTAAAGCCAATCACAATTCTTAAATGAAAAGTAACAGTTTATCGAGTGGTAGTTATTTAAACTTAACTCACATATCTCATAAAAACCCAAGATTATAAAACCACAAATAATGTTAATCCTCAAACATAGCAGACAACAATGAACTAATAACCTACCATTATTGGATTTCACAGACAATCTGTCCTTAAATCTGTCCAGAGAGGTGGGACCATAGGCTGGATGGGTCGCAGGGAAGGTAAGCTTTCTATGCTACATGCCCTTGGCTATCACTGATTATTTATGTAGGAGATTAATTTTACTTACACATTCCTCATCTTTTTTGCAGACTTAGAAATGTGTGAAGAAAGAAGATCCTAACAGCCTTGTAAAATCACTCATAAATCATGTATTTATTAAATGCTCAGCTCTTGAACTGTCATATATGTATATATATATGACAGCAAAAAGAGTACCTACTAAAGGTCATGAAAACATTGAAAAAATCCTTTGATTCTCATCAGATTGACCCTTCATTTCCTCATCTGATACACAAAGAAAGTCGGCCTCTTGCAATTCTCTGAAAGTTAAATGAGAGTTATGTTTCCATGTCTTAACTGAGAAAGCTTAGCTTCCCTCTTTCACCTACTTCTTTTTCTGAGAGTACGTTCCAGATCGGGGTTGCCTAAGGTTTCAAAATACATTTCTTAACCTGTTTTGTGTGGCGCCCGAGTGCCGCCTCAGATATGAAATTCACTTTCCTCTTTCCATCGTCTTTTCACAACATTCACCTTCTGACAACATTCACTGAACTTTTACAGGGTCCCAACTCTGAGTGGCAAACTTTGGGACAGCAGGTGCGTACAGGGCACAGCAACGGAACCTTGGCTGAATGTCACCTTTAGGTGAATTTCAGTCCTGGGACCGAGTTTACAATTTCCGAGGAAAGCCCTGGAAAGCTGAAAGGCTTTCATTTATAAAACATGTAAGAAGAGCGCAGTTCCTTACGAGGGCCCAGACGGGAAGGCGGATGGGTGAACTTTGGTTCGCTGTGGATGCCAGTGCAGGCTGAGAACAGTAACCTTTCTGGGGGATATGCAGGGGCAGATTAGGCGTAGAGTCATAGGGCAGCTTCCCTCCAGAGATTTCTGACTTCTCGCCATATTGCAGCACGACTCTGAAATAGCAAAGAGGACATACCCGGATTGTAAGTAAAGGAAGGAGGGAAAGCAAAAAGCAACATGGTTTTCACTCTGACAGATAATAAATCCCACCTAAATCAAGAGTGTACACATCTCACCTCCCCATAGATCTCAAACAAAAAGAACAAACAAACAAACAAACAAACAAACAAAAAACAGTGGGCGGGGATTACACTGATTCTAAGAACGACTTTCCAGGAGTCTTCTAGCAAAAGTTTTTAACTCCTGCCACAAAGAATCACAGGCACCAACAACGTTTGTATTTGGTAGTTCCTTCCCCTCCGCTCCCGGGACGGCAGACAAAGAAAAAGGAAAGGAGGAAGAACTGAGAAGTAGAGAAGGCTCAGAGCAGTCCAAATGACAGCTGTGCTACTGACCTTCTGCCCTGGGAGTGGCTGTGACTCTTTCGGGGAAAGATCAACAAGCGAAGTCTGAGTGAGACCCAGATACAGGCTCCTCGGTTTCTGCAACCGCAACGCCCTCCAGCACCCACGTTCTTGGGGAACAGCTGCTGTACTTTCACATGGTCAGAAGTCTAAGGGGGTGCAGTTGTCCAATGACACGGAGGAGTGGAGGGACAGGGTTTGAGAAGGAATTCCCGCTGGGACAGTGGCCATCCTCCCGAGGTCAACAGCTGACCCGGCTCCGGGACGCATCGCAGAGCGTGGTCGTGTATGTGAGAGGGTCCCTGTCCTCTCCCTTAGGCCGCGTCCCCTGGCTGCTCCCCCTCCAATCTCCCGGGAACCTTACCCAAACGCTCTGAGCGCAAACCCCTGCACTGGCTACCAGGATGAGTTTCATGCGGGCGGCCATCTTGGCGACGCCCCCTTACGCCTCGCCACGCCCCTCACGCCAGTTACGCCATTCGCGTATTCAGAGTACGGCCCCCGTCCGTCCAATAACGCCTTAAGCCTCGCCCTGGCCACGCCCTTTAAGGGCACGTGCCCGCCACCATCCAGCGCCTGCGCGCTAACTTGGCCCCGCCCCTGCCCTCCGCTCGGGTTCAAACCGCCTAGCGGGACGATTTTCGCGACGCCTCAGCGGACCGCACAGCGATGCCCTGCGTACCGGGGGCGCCCTCAAGTTCGGGGTACGTCCTTGCGTACACGACTCCGTGGCCCCTCCTCTCTGTGGGTGTTCACCCTCCTTCAGTTGACTCTACGTCCGTCCCTCGTGCCCTGTCCCTGCTTTGGACTCTGGTCCTTCCTGGGCCGGGGTTTACCCCTCCCGCCATCTGGGCTAGGCCAAGGCCACGCCCCTGCGCCCCTTCCCCGGTTTCCGGGCTCGGCCCCTCCGGTCCGGGTCGCGTTTCTTCCCTCCTGCCTTCCCCGCCCCTCTGTCCTGGCCATTTCCGACGTCCTGTCCCTGATACGTGACAAGACCCGTTGGTCAGGCTCCTCCCGTCTTGCGCATTTTCCTCCTTTCGGTCCTGGTCTCTTCCTGGGTTCCCACCCACTTTTGGTTCCATTCCGACCAACTCGTGCCTCCTCGGCTGGTGGAGCCTGGTCCTGGGAAGCCACCGAGGAGCAGGCGGGGCCCACAAGTTTCCAGAGAAATCCTTCCAGGTCTTAGAAGTCAGAGGCATTTATGTAATGGAACAGGCCTGGGGACCCTAGATCCTCATCTAGGAATAGACTTTTCTTCATTTTTCTCTCAGCTTCCAATATCACAGCTGTGGGCAGAATCCAGGTCGGGAACATATCTGGGAACCTACTGGAACTGTGTTCCTACCCGTCCCGCGGCTGACCTTTAGTGCTGCGCAGCATGGAGTAAGCATGCGCCTCTGCTTCCTGATGTAGCCTTCAGGTGACTTTTCCCAGGGACCCTGTGTGTAGGGCCTGTGGAGACAATACCACACTTACCCCTCTGCCTCCGGCCCCTACTCTGGAATGAATCTTCTTTGCTCCCTCCAGTTACAATTCTGGGTCCACAAAAGAGAGTGAAGCGGTTATTACCAGCTTTTAAAAAATTTTTTTCCTGCCCCAAAATCTTTCAACGGGCACTCCTGAGGGCAGAGTGCTTTCCATTAGCCATTCGGCTAGTCATTAGTTTAAATTGTGTGTGTTCCAGTGACAAATAAGAAAGCCACAAGAAGCTTACAGCCTGAGGTTCCCTCACTTGAGTTTGGCTGGAACAAGATTTGATGAGCAAGTTAAGGAAGGGGTAATTATGGAGGTTGTTTGATAGGTGGAAAAGGACTTGGCAAATGCTGGTCGTTTTTTTAAAATGGAAATATAATTGACAAAACTTACACTAGTTTCAAGTGTACAACATAATGATTCGATATTAGTGTTTCTGTTGAAATGATCACAGGAAGTGTAGTTTACGCACACCTCACTAAACATAGTTACAGATTCTTTTTCTTGGGATGAGAACTTTTAAGATTTACTCCCTTAGCAACTTTCAAATCTATAATGCAGTATTATTAACTACTAGAGGCTCGGTGCACGAAATTCGTGCTTGGGGGTGTGTGTTCCTCGGCCCAGCCTGCATGTCTCCAATCTGGAATCCCTCTCACAATCCAGGACTACTGGCTCCCAACTGCTCGCCTGCCTGCCTTCCTGATTGCCCCTAACTGCTTCTGCCTGCCAGCCTGATCACCCCTAACCACTCCCCTGCCAGCCTTTTCATTTCAGATCACAGGCTTTATTCAGGGCTGCATTTAGATCACTGTTCCCCATCATGGCAAGTAAGTTTCAACTCACATGTCAGCTGCTTGTGGAAGTTTTGTGACTAAGTCTATGCTCAGAAGGAAACAGTTCTCTAATAAAATAAAGTGTGTGGTGGGTGCAGGATGGATGAATGGCTGCAACAGTCAATCTGGCATTTCTGATTTGTAGGAATAGAGGTCTAGCACGCATGTCTTTTAGGCAGTCCACAAAAACAACCTTTTTTACTATAGGGTTTTGATGACTTTCACACAATAGCAGGATCAAGGTCGCTATTGCTGGCCAAACTTAAGGGCAGAAACTTTGGTATATTGATTGATTCATATATTTTGTACATCAGCCAGAACAAGGTTAGTTTAAGATTCTTTTGTGAAAAAGAGAACATCTAACCAAAAAGACACATGGCCCAATGGCCCCTCCACCTCTTTATAGAGGTTGGCAAAGGAAGTGCCTGTAGACTGGGCTAAGCGTGACAGCGTGACTGTCAGCCAAATCGAAGAATAAGGATGGAAAAGGCTACTCTATAGAGCATGGCTGCAATAATTTTAGCCTAGAGCCAAAACCGGTTTGGCTCAGTGGATAGAGCATCAGCCTGCGGACTGGAAGGTCCCGGGTTCGATTCCTGTCAAGGGCATGTACCTTGGTTGAGGGCACATCCCCAGTAGGGGGCGTGCAGGAGGCAGCTGATCGATGTTTCTCTCTCATCTATGTTTCTAATTCTCTATCCCTCTCACCTTCTCTGTAAAAAATCAATAAAATATATTTTAAAAAAGCAATAATTTTAGCCTAGAAAAAAAATCATGAGTTACCTAACTGAGAATACTCTGTTTGTATAACAACCCAACAATATTGGAAACAGTTAACCATCTAGGAAGAAATGTCAGTGAAGGCTTGCTTTTACTGCACAGAACCCATTTTAATGTATTGGCTTTCGTGTCCAAGCTGAGGCATGAAGACAAGCACACATGCATTCTGTTTAAGAAAGCGTCCTTTAGCCAAAACCGGTTTGGCTCAGTGGATAGAGCATCGGCCTGCGGACTGGAAGGTCCCAGGTTCGATTCAGGTCAAGGGCATGTATCCTGGTTGCTGGCACATCTCCAGTAGGGGGCGTGCAGGAGGCGGCTGATCGATGTCTCTCTTTCATCGATGTTTCTGACTTTCTATCTCTCTCCCTTCCTCTCTGTAAAAAATGAATAAAAATATATATTAAAAAAGCGTCCTTTAAATTCCTACCTTAGGAATATTCAGTTGGCAGGATTACATTCACTCAGTTTGAATGAATTAATCTTTATTTCCACCCAGTAGTGATTAACTTTCTCTGAACTAGAAAAATGTTACCCTGTGGGAAAAAAGTGACAAAGTTCACAATGATTATGGCTTTTGATTAACCCTCAAAATTTGATGAAGCTTCAGATTTTTTTGTCTCATCTTAAAAAAGGCAGAGAATATGGGAGCGGAAACAAAAATATCCCAAAGCCCAGGATTTCTCGTTCATCAGTAATGATGAAGTTGGTTTTTCTGGCCAAGAAGACTTAGAATGTCAGTTTATAACTCATATAAGTCAATTCAGTTTTATTAAATTATCACATATTCAAGGGGCAGGAGAAATGTAGACTTGAACCAAATATAGCCCCTGCTCTCCAGGAAGTTGGTAGGATACAAAAGTAAATCATGTCCGCAATAAATGCATGTATGACTGTGAACAAAATGCTGTAAGAACACAGGAGAGAACAGGAAGTTAGTAGTTTGGACAAGTTTACAACAAAAATCTATAACAAAAACTAAAGAAAGTTTTCTCAAAGGAAATGACATTGGGACAGGCCTGTAAAAATGGCTAATGTGTTTAAAGTTGCAAAATAAAAAAGGGCAAGCTCTTGCCAAAACCGGTGTGGCTCAGTGGATAGAGCGTCGGCCTGCGGACTGAAAGGTCCCAGGTTCGATTCCGGTCAAGGGCATGTACCTTGGTTGCGGGCACATCTCCAGTAAGGGACATGCAGGAGGCAGCTGATCTATGTATCTCATCGATGTTTCTCTCTATTCCTCTCCCTTCCTTTCTGTAAAAAATCAATAAAATACATTTTTTTTAAAAAAAGGGCAAGCTCTTGGCATTGAAGTTAAGGAGACTGTAAAAAGAACACACAGAAACATCAGAGGGAGGATATACTCACCGGCAGGGACTAGCTGGCAGAATGGCTCCAAGGAGGGTGGAGCAGCAGCATTAATGTGGATACTCTGAGAAACCCCACTTAGCTTCAGATCTTAATGGGGTTCGGGAGTTTGGGTTCTCTGACATAGACACCGGGTGCACATGCAGATCTCCTGTGGAAATGACTTCATTGTCAGTGACAAGGAGCAGGGCAGTGGGATGTAGAGATGCCATTCGGTGATGGTGCGTGTTAGATATCTGCTTATCAGTCATGGGCTGTGGCACTGGGTCCAGCAAGCAGGCAGTGGAGCTTTCTCATTAGCCATCTTACTAAAAAGATAAATAATAATTTCAGAACGTGCAACAAACGAGTTTATTTTAATCATTTCAGAACACGAAACAAATGATGTTAAAATCTCATAGTATGCTTGGTTTCACACACACACACACACACACACATACACACATACACAAACATACATACACACATACACAAACACATACACACACACACACACACACACACACACACACACACACACACACTTGGTTCCCTTTCATCTCCTGTTCTTCCTTTTGTCAGTTATTTCCATTAACTCAAATATAAGGAGCGGAAAGGTACTAAAGGTGTTTCTAAAGTTTGTAGGATGTTTGGCAGCATCCCTGTCCTCTAACCAACAAGATACCAGTAGCACCTCCTCCCGATTTGTGAGAACCGAAAATGTCTCGAGTTGCCACAATGTCTTCTGTAAGAAAAAATCCTCCACCCCACCTCCACTGACAACCACTGAGTTAAAATATAGTATTTTCCACAACAGACACAATATTTTATCTTTCCATTACCTTAACACTGAAAATTTACAGAGAAAAATAACTTTTACCTCCTAATTATACTGAAAATATTAAACTGATCACTATACACATCTTGATGCTGTTTTTATAGTATATCAATTTCATTTCAGTTTAAATGAAGAGTCACATTTATTAAAAATTCTACAACTTTTAGAAAAGGAAGGAGGAGAGCCAATAGTTTTGAAAGGTACAAAATGCTCAGCTATTAAAGGTTTGATTTTTTAATGTCACAGCTGAATACATTTCTCAAAACCCAACACAATGTGCAGAGGCAAGTTATATTTGGAATGGTTTCACAGTTTACTAGTTTTAGGTGTTATGGCTTTATGAATACCTGTGTGTGGTAATGAAACAATAATTGGGGTTAAGTTTTAAAAGCAACAATGGAGCCTGTATGTCCCCACATGCTTTTACAGCTCTGATGATCTTTAAAAGGCATCTCACGTGAGCGAAGAGAGCAACCCACATGTTTTCTCATGTGATCTCATATTTAATTTACCCTCCTGAGCAGATCAATAGTTATGTGCTGAGAGACTGCTTTTCAATACCGTTGTGGAGTACGTACAAATGTGGAAAAATCAATTTCTTTTTCCTGTTTCAAGAGACTCGCTGTGTTTCCTCTTGCTCATGGCAACACTAATCTCGGGCTTTTATTTACGATCTCTGAGCTCGGGCCACTGAGAGTCAATAGCAAAGCCTGGGGCGGGGAGTGGGAGTGGGGTGGGCGAGGTCAATGGGGGGAAACGGGGACATGCTGTAATTCTTCCAACAATAAAGATTTAATTTTTAAAGAAGAACGTCAATAGTAACATGTTCAGAGGATTGGGACTGCTTTACTTATCGTGATCACCATGGCGACTAATAAGGTATTAGGCGCCAATATGTGGCGTTGCTGAAATGAGCATTGTATGAAGCAGGTTTGATATGAATGCTCAGGAGGTTTAATACTTAAAATTGTACATGGAAATAAAGGCTAAATAGATAAAAGATTTTCAAAGGTAGAAGAGAGTAAAGAAAGTATATTAAGAGGCAAGAGCAATAGTATCTAGTTCTGTGTTTTACCTATTTTATTGAGTTATCAAGTTCTTTATTAAATCATTTTTAGCATGTTTGAAGAGATCCATACCTTTTAAGAATCTTCATATTTTTGCTCTAACCGGTTTGGCTCAGTGGATAGAACGTTGGTCTATGGACTGAAGGGTCCCAGGTTCAATTCGGTCAAGGGCATGCACCTTGGTTGTGGGCACATCCCTAATAGGAGGTGTGCAAGAGGCAGCTGATGGATGTTTCTCTCCCATCGATGTTTCTAACTCTCTATCTCTCTTCCTTCCTCTCTGTAACAAATCAATAAATATATATTTTTTAAAAAAGAATCTTCATACTTTAAGTCAATGTCTTAATAGTTTCTCTTTCTATTCACCTGACAGGACCCATGAAAGTTGATACTTAAAAAAATTTTTATACGTTTTTATTGATTTTTAGAGAGAGAAGAGAGACAGACAGAGAGATAGAAACATCGATTAACTACCTCCCGAACACCCCTTATTGGGAATTGAGCCTGAAAGCCAGGCATGTGCCCTGACCAGGAATTGAACCAATGAACTCTTGATTCATGGGTCGACGTTCAACCATTTAACCACACAGGCTGGGCAAAAGTTGATATTTGTAATCATTTCATTTTGGGCTGCTGTTTCTTTTGCAATTGTCAAATACTTTTCTAAGCAAATACTGGAATATAGAAAACTTAAAACTGTAATTATAGATTTTTTTGAAAAGAAGGATGAGATCACTGTGCATCTATACTTCTTATGTCATGTGTCTGAAGAATACACCAAGGAAAATTAATAGCCACAGCTATTTTCATTATTAACTGGGAGCGATTAAAAAGAAATAAGCCTATTAACCAGCTCAAGAGTTATAAAGAGAATGAGAAAGCCAATATAATGACAACAGGAGTAAGAACTTAATGAATGTAAGTAAGACTGATGAATCACAAAGCAGAAAGAAAAGAATTGAAAACTAAATTCAAGATCTTATTCTTTGATTAAACAACAAAACTAGATAAAACTCTGGCAAGGTAATGGGAAAATGAGAACAAATATACACCAAGAAAATATAAAGGGAATATAAGCAATGAATGTAGATTTTTTTTAAATGGCAAATATATATAAAGTCCATGAGAATACTGGGAAATCTTAATAAAATGAATGATTTGTTTGGAAATTGTCAATAGCCAAAATGGACTCAGAAAGAAATATGAAATCTATAATAAATGGTAATATAAGAAATGAAACTTTGGATATAACTCTCCAAAATAGGAATGGTCCACATTTTTCAACTCTGAATTTTGTATTTTTTCCACATTTTAAGTATTTGTAAACCTAGACAGTGTTAGAAATCTTTCTATAACATTTTCAAGATGGCAATATAAAAGCAGGAAAAATAAACTTTAAGAATCAGCACTTGAGCCCAGCCAGTGTGGCCCAGTGGTTGAGCATCAACCCATGAACCAGGGCACATGCCGAGTTGTGGGCTTGATTCCTAACGGGGGCATCCAGGAGGCAGCCAATCAATGATTCTCTCTCATCATTGATGTTTTTATCTCTCCCTTCCTTTCTCTCTCTCTGAAATCAGTGAAAACATATTAAAAAAAGAATTAGCTCCATGACATTCTTCTATGAAAATAAGTTTAAAAACCCTAGGAAAAAAAGCAGTAATTAAGTCTAGAAGCATGTTAAAAATCGTCAAAATGGGTATATCTAAGGGATCAATGTAAGGGATTTATTAATATACTGCACCAAATGGTAAAAACTCTAGAATCGTATTAAGAGCTGCTGAAAAGACAATTGATAAAGTTCCACATGAATTATTGATGAAAGAAAATAGTAAACTAGAAATAAAAGGAGACGTTTATCTTATGACACATCAAATTTCATGTGACTCACCAGATGCTGTGGAAGAGCAGTAATCCCATTGAAGCCAGAAGACGACAGGTCCACGTTATCCCATTACATCATCCTGCTCTGACAGAGCTGCTCTAGTGAGACAAAGTGACCGCGACATCATGCAAGAAGATCAAGGTGAAGGAAGGTATGCATTGACGTTTCTGTTGACTTCAGAGGGGAAGGGAGAGGGAGAGAGAGAAACATCAGTGATGAGAGAGAATCATGGATCGGCTGCCTCCTGCACGTCCCACATTGGGGATCCAGCCTGCAACCTGGGCATGTGCCCTGACTGGGAATCAAACCGTGACCTCCTGGTTCCTAGGTCGACTCTCAGCCACTGAGCCACACTGGCCAGGCTAAAATATATTAATATTGGTCATCTATGATCATTCATTATGGGTGTTTTGTATTTTTCTATATTTTCTGTACAGAATTTGTGTTGTGATTTTTTTCTGTTGTTTTTAAAATGAGACACCATTGAGAAATCATAACTTAAAAGGGAAAATATTTTCTCTCTTCGAATGAATGGCTGAGACTACAATTCAGCATGTTACTGTCTTCAGCTCTAGTTACAAAGGTGATTAAGTAGACGCCAGAGAGAGGGGTTTGGTACTTTTCTGAAGTTTCAGGCTGAAGGAAAGCTGAACTGGATTTCGTCTCTAACATGACTTTTGCTTTGGCTGCCAGTCATCAGCTTGTTGCCATCTCTCTCCATTGACTTTTTCTTCCCGCGATGACTTGATCTTGTCTAACATTTGCCAAGGTAACTCCATCTATCTGACCTTGTTTGCAGGGTTAGTTATATTAACTCTTACTTCTAGGAAATTTCCATTCTCCCTCATAGTGAAAATCTAAAATGGCTGAGTTAACTTTTGGCTGCTCTCCCTCTGGTCCAAATTCTCCTGACTCTGCGCCCTGGCAGCCGAAGTGGAGGAGGGGCACACGGCTTCCTCAGGTGCAGTTGGCACACACAGAGGGGCCGGCCCTGAGAACACAGCGCCCTAAGCAGGAGGGGGATGATAAGACCCTCAAAGTGCCGCAGAAGTGTTGTTTGCATTTGCTCATTGTTGCTTTAAAAATACAAACTTCCTGTTAACATCCGGGTCACCCACCCTAATTTTCCCACTTGTGGTTTTCAAGCCACAAGGTCACATTTGGGGGCCAAATGCGTGCAGAGGCAGCGTGGGAGAGAGGAAAGCGCTGGCAGTGATCGACCCTCTGGGGGGGCTTCTATAGGCCTCCACCGAGTGCCCACGAGGGAGGGGGTGCTGTCCATTCTTCGGAGCATCTCTGAGGTTTGGCTGCAATTCCGGTTTTGACCAGTGATGACCTGAGACGTGGTGCGGGTCAGTGTGGTGGAGAGAGGGCTCAAGTGACACCGATCCACTCCTCCCAGTGCCACCAAGGCCTCGAACACCAGAGCCTGATTTCCTCCCGGAAGATAATGCGACACCCGCACTGGGGAGTGCGCTTTCAGGGTCAGAGACAGACCCAGCAGCCCCAGCTGGCGGTGGGCAGCTCTTGGTTTCTGCTCTGGAGCATCACTAACCCATGTGCGCAGCAGCCACAGGTGGCCGCTTAATGTACATTATCAAGAACCCCATTTCCAGGGCTCCGCCGCCACCATGTCTCCTGGCTGCCCCAGTGTGAGGCAGCTGTGCGCATGTCCATCATCACGGTGGTCCGCTGACCGCACTGCGCTGTCATCAGCTGATGTGGCACAGCTGCACACCTGGGGCTGAGCGAACATTCCCTTGGGATGGGAGCTGGGCCAGAGGTGGGCCTGCAGGAGTGGGAATCAGCTAAGCCCTGCTTGCCAGGCCTTTGTTCCCCAGAGAGAGAAAGGGGTGACACCAGCTTCCCCAGTGAAGATAGCTTATCGGTCAACCAGTAGGTCCCTCAGGCCTGGGAAGATGGGCAGTTCACACCAGGGGAACCTCCAGAGAGGACTCGCTTCTTCCCATCCTGTATTTAACCAGACAACAAAGGAGGAGGGGGATTCTGACTTGGAGTCAGCAGGGAAACATTCTTCCAAGCTTTGGCAAAACACAACTAACCTGTTTTCCAAACAGGTTTTTGTAAATAAGTGACAGGAGATGGGCCGCTTCTGTCAAAGCATTAACCCCGGGGATGGGGATTAATCATTAAACCCGCAAGCTGGCGGCCTGCTTGTTCCTCTGCGGTCCCAATCCGGTCGCAGAATGGCTAAAGCAGCTTTAAGCGGAGGCTGGATTATTTTTCCCGGGTCCGGCTTGTGCTTTCCTCTCTGAAAGAATGCTGTGGCTGCTCTTCTTTCTGGTGACCGCCATTCATGGTGAACTCTGCCAGCCGGGTATGTAGCCTGAAAATGAAAAACAGACGAATAGTTTGTAATGTTTGATCAGTCTTTGATCGGAAGACCACTTTATTTTTCAAAATCTATAGACAGGTTGTGGCTCGAAAGTTGGGCTGTTTTATGAGTTTGAAAGAAAAATTTTACACCATCTGAGGGGATTGCAGTTAAACTTTGAGGAATTTGGAGAGCAGTTTATTTGCAGTTCTGTGTTCTTGATTTGATTTGCATTAGCTATGGGGATTGTTAGGCGCAGTTTGGGCAGATTTTATCATACACTGCTCTTTTTTCTTCCTGGCAGATGCAGAAAATGCCTTTAAAGTGAGACTTAGTATCAGAACAGCTCTGGGAGATAAAGCAGTAAGTGTTCATTTTAAACTTTGTTTGCTAATAACATTGTGCTTTCTCTAACACTGAGCCTCTTTATCTGGTTACCCATATTTTCCTGCATATAAGACGACTTTTAACCCAGGAAAATCTTCTCAAAAGTCAAGGGTTGTTTTATACGCCGGGTGTCTTCTTATAGGGCGAGTATATCCCAAACTCTGTATTTTAACTGGAAAAGTTGGGGGTCGTCTTATACGCCCAGTCGACTTATGTGCCGGAAAATACAGTATTTTAAAGTTATATAGATTGTTTCTAAAGACCTCAAATCCAGTATCTTCTTAAAAATGAAAATATTATAGTAAAATAGAAATGGTTAATAAAATGATTTTGCCTAAAATATTTTATCTACAGTTTCTGCTAGAAAACATGGGAAGGTTTGTATTACACAAAACAATCTTGTACGTTTGAACATTTCAAGCCAGCATAGTGCAGCAGACGGCCTGAATCTGCAGGTAGGTCTTGGTTGGGTCCTGTGCTTCACTATTGAGGTCATTTGAATGCTATTAGCCTCAGTTTTGTAGACTTTGAAAAGAGGTCATATTTCATCCGCCTAATAGTTTTCGTAGCACAAAACTTTCACATTCTAACATGAAGTTTCTTTAATTCCTCCTAAATATCCAAATACCAGCACGAAATGTATTGTTATAAAATTGAAATTTAATACTCACGGTGCTCACGTAGTTTATAGGAACAGTAAAGAGTATCGAATTAATAAGATGGCATTTTGTCATTTTAGTTTCAGTTTTCCAGTATGGCCTGTGAAAATTTCCCCCAATAGAAGATGATATTAAGATGCTTAGGCTATAAACAGTAGAGAACCGCTAAAGAAACTTAGAGGTGTTCTGTTTAGAGGCTCTGTTTTAGTTTATTCCCTCAATGAGTAATCATGGTGGCAACCAACATTTATTGAGAACCTAGTTTACTTTCTAGCTGGGCCCCTTCTAGAGCACTTTGCTCGCATCAGCTCACTTAGCTGTCACTGTAACCCTTTGAGGAATGTCGTGTCGGTATTCCTATTCTCATCAAACGGATGAGACGTACAAAGACATTCAGTCACCTGCTCAACGTCTCAAGTCAGCAGGTGGCGAAGGTAAGATGGAACCCAGACGGTCTGGCTGCAGGATCCACTCTCTCCCGCAGTGCCACACACTGTTTATCCCAGGATCCTCTGCGAGCAGGCACCACGCTGGGTTCTAGAATCAGGCTTCTCCCTGTCCTTGTGGAATTACAGTAGTCGGAGAATTGGTTGTCCATTAAATAGTCAGTGAACCAAATGGAAAGGTGCATGTTGGACAAGATTACAGGAAGGAGAAGTACAAGTTTTGGCTTCGGCGGGGGCCTCAATCCCTGACGTTGGCTGTGCGGTCTGAACCATGAGCAGAAGAGAACTAAGGGAAACAAGAAAAAGGTGGAGGAAGCAGCATGCGCAGAGGATTCTTCCCGAAGGGACTTGGTGAGAGTGGGGGCTAGAAGGAAGACTGAGTTCTCTGGAGCGGAGCAGTGAGGAGGAACGTGGCACAGGATGAGCTTAGCAAGGAGGAGGCAGGCCAAAGAATATGTGGATGGTGTTCAGTTTTCCAGTATGGTCTGTGAAAATTTCCCCCAATAGAAGGTGATATTGTCATGAGAGAATTTGTGTTTGGAAGACAGTTTAACAACAGGAAGACAGGTTGGAGGGTTCTGGAGTGGAAAGGTGGCACCAGTTGGCAGGTGACTGGCATGGCGGAGGTGGGAGGTGATGTTCGTTTGAAATGCAGTGCGTTGGTGTAGCAAGTAGTGAAGGGATTCGAGAGCCGTGGGGATGGATGCCAAGGAAGGGACAAGGAGGAGTCAAGGATGAAGCTTGTGTTTCTGATTATGCAACCGTATGGGAGATTCCTATTTATGAGGCAGGCAACCAAGAAGAGACAGTCACAGACTAATGTTGAACTTGTGTTTGAGCTATTATTGATAAACAGGCAAGGACAGAGCTGGCTTGAGCTAGACATTCCCGAGTCATTTGCTCTCAGATGATAATGGAAAGCTGGAGCGGATGACAATGCCCAGGGGAAAGTACAGAGGTCCAAGAGGAGAGAGAGCTGTGAGTTTCTCTACAACGTGGAGTCCTTGTAGAAGACAGTGAATCTGCAAAGGGGGCGAGAGGAAAACTAATAAACTCTGTTTAAAAAAATATATTTTATTGATTTTTTACAGAGAGGGAGGGAGAGGAACAGAGAGCTATAAATATTGATGAGAGAGAAACATCGATCAGCTGCCTCCTGCACAACTCCTACTGGGGATGTGCCCACAATCAAGGTACATGCCCTTGATGGGAATCGAACCTGGGACCCTTCAATCCGCAGGCTGAGGCTCTATCCACTGAATCAAACCAGTGAGGGCAGAAAACTAATACACTTTTTTGTTACAATGGGGAAGAGAGTGCTTCAGGATGAAAGGAGTTTTCAAGATCGGCAGATACTGTTGAGAGGCCATGCAGGAAGAATGCTCATTGTGTTAGACCATGTGGCGATAACTGATAGCGTCAGAGAGACCTGGGTTTTAGAATGGCAGAACCGGAAGGCAGATAATGACGAGGTTTAAGAAGTGGCCATTGAACATATAATGAAAGAAGTATGGACAACTCCTTCAAATACTTTGGCTGTGAACACCCGAGAGAGACATAAGTAGGTGAAAAAAAGAAGACTGAGTATTCTATTTTCTGGCATACAAGACGACTGGGCCTATAAAATGACCCCCAACTTTTCCAGTTAAAATATAGAGTTTGGGATATACTCGCCCTATAAGATGACACTCGGCGTATAAGACAACCCCCGACTTTTGAGAAGACTTTCCTGGGTTAAAAAGTCCTCTTATACGCTGGAAAATATGGTACAGTGACTTAGTTTTGCTGTTGTTTTAATGGGAAAGACTTGAGTGTGGTTAAAAGTCACATGACAGGCTAGAGTCAGCCTTGAACAACAGGAGCGGGGAAACTGATACTGTGTAGAGCCTGAGAAGAGCAGAGGAAAGTGTTCCTAATGGAGGGAGGTGGAGCCGCCAGGGGCGGGAGGAGAAATACCCCATCTCTCCCTGGAGAAAGGGATAGGAGTAGAATGCGTGTCGAGGGAGGAAGTTTGTATTGGTGACCGGAGGTTGGGGGAATTTAAACTGATCACCTGAGATGTACCTATAAATGAGGAAGCAAGAGCGTCCAGTGAGATGTGCAGGACCGCACTGAGACATGTGGGGCCTGAGAGTGCCTGGAATGGTCATTGCAAACCACGAGAGGAAGAAAATGGATGGGGAAACTAAGCCATGTGGGGGTAGGTCACTGTGAATTTAGAGGAACCACAAACCCTGTTCGGTGACTTTCTCCAGTGACACTCCATTACTCACTCTACTACGAGGTGGGTTACGTTAGTTTCCTAGTGCTGCTGCCACAAAGACGGGGTCCCTTAAACACAGCGGTTTATCTTCCTTCCGTTCTGGAGGCTAGAAACCCCAGACCGGGTGTCATCAGGGTTGCTGAAACCGGTGTGGCTCAGTGGATAGAGTGTCAGCCTGCGGACCGAAAGGTCCCAGGTTCGATTCCGGTCAGGGGCATGTATCCTGGTTACGGGCACATCCCCAGTAGGGGGCGTGCAGGAGGTGGCTGATCCATGTCTCTCTCTCATCGATGTTTCTAACTCTCTATTCCTCTCCCTCCCTCTCTGTAAAAAAAAAAAAAATCTGTCTTCTTTCAGAGAGAGAGAGAGAGAGAGAGAGAGTGTGTGTGTGTGTGTGTGTGTGTGTGTGTGTGTGTGTATGCACATTCCCTCTTCTTGTAAGTACACCAGTCATGTTGGATTAGGGCCTATCTTATTGACCTAATTTTAACCTAATCACCTTCATAAAGACACGATCTCCAAATATGATTACATTCTGAGGTACTAGGATAGGACATAAAAATGAATGTTTCTTTGATGGGGGGGTCTAATTCAGCCCATAACATGCGCATACACTCAGATTTCAAGGAAAGAAAATGGGTGCTGATGTTTATAAAAGGAGGAAGCTGCGGTGGGGGGGAGAGGGTGTGTGGAAATCAGGTTCTGTGGGAAAGAGGAAAGGGAGGAAGGTGACTGACTGTGTTTGTCCACTATGAGATGTCCAAATGTCCTGTTTATTGGCTGTTAATACTGCACATCTGAAGAAGGTAATGCAGTGGAAACATGCCACACTGGGAATGATAGAATGTACAAGAAATTCTATCCTGAACAGTGTGGTGATAGGATCTAGCATAGTTTCCAAGTTTTAGTATATAAGAAAGATGGGAGGGACACTGTGGCCACAATTAGAATCCAGTGCACCGTTTGGTTGTTGTTAATCCTCACCTGAGGATATTTTTTCATTGCTTTTCAGAGAGAGTGGAAGGGAGAGAGAGGGAGGGAGGGAGGGAGAGAAACGGCCATGTGATGTGAGAGAGACACATTGGTCAGTTGTCTCCTGCACATGCCCTGACTCGGGGCAGGGAGCGAACCTCAAACCCAAGCATGTGCCCTTGACTGGGAATCGAACCCAGTCTAACCACTGAGCAACACAGGCCAGGGCCACCCAGTGCACTGTTTTTTATTTACCGCATGCCTCTTCGCTTTTCATCTCTGTTTCACTTCTCTTCAGTATGCCTGGGACACAAATGAAGAATATCTCTTCAAAGCGATGGTGGCTTTCTCCATGAGGAAAGTGCCCAACAGAGAAACCACAGAGTAAGTAAGCAGCGAAAAATCTCAGTCCATAACTTGCAGTATTGTTTGGGATAGTGTAATAGACTAAAACTGGATTTTGAAAAAAATTATTAATCTCATTTTAAGGGATCCCCATTTCTGTTTAACTTTTACAAGAGCTTTCTGCATTTCTGTTGTATACCTATTTCTCTTGCTAATGAATAGATAGATAGTATGGATAAGAACTCTACTCTCATTGTATCAGTCAGTTCGGCTCCTGTAACAAAAGAACACAGACTGGGTGGCTGAAAGAGCAGAAGTTCATTCCTCACGGTTCCGGAGGTTGGAACGTCCAAGTTTAAGGTGCCACCAGGGCAGGTTTCATTTTGAGGGCTCTTCCTTGGGCTAGCAGGGGCCACCAGATCATTGTGTGCTACTGTGACCTCTTCAGTGAAGGGGAAGGGGAAGGGGAAAGAGTGAGCTCTCTGGTAACATTTCTTATGAGGACACCACTCCTGTGTTATTAGGGCTCCACCTGTGACCTGATTTAGCCAGAATGCCCTCCTGTAGGCCAAATACAGTTATATTTGCGGTTTGGGCTTCAGGATATGAATTTTGAGGGTGACAGAAATCCATAGTACTCATTTAGAAAATAACTTAAACATGTATAGGTCTGCTGGTGTCTATCATAGCACCTTGTTTATTTTTTTAACGGCTTTAGGAAACTTATAATAGTTTTACATTTTTATCAATTCATCCAAAGGAATTTTCTCTAGTTATGATGTTTCCTATCATCTCTGTCTGTGATCAATATTATAAATATAAGGACTAAAGTAGGAGTGGAATTTGGGGGAGCAAATTAAACATGTGACCAATGTATTTGTGGGTACACACACACATACACTGAGTGGTCAGATTATTATGATCTCTGAACACATAATAATCTGGCCACTCACTGTATATCCTATATAATAAAAGGCTAATATGCAAATTGTCCTCTTGACCAGGAGTTCAACCAGCAGGCAGGCCAGCCAACTGCCCGTGTCCCCTCCCCCTAGCCAGGCTGGCCAGATCCCACCCATGCACGAATTCATGCACCAGGCCTCATATATGTGGCCACACACTGAGTGGCCAGATTATGTGTTCAGAGATCATAATAATATGGTCATTCAGTGTATATGCATATATATTTAAAAACAGGTAATATATTCACATGATTCAAAAAATTAAAAGAATGAAGTCTACAGGAAAACAAAATTATGCCTTATGTGAACTCTACTCGTATTTTATAGATGTCTAGAAAAAATATATTTGCTGTTATTTGATGCCTGAACCTTTAGTACTCTTTCTACAATTGCTTATAATTACTTTTTGCAACAAATATTAGATAATAGCATCACAAAGAAATGCAAAAGAAAAAAAACTGGTCATGCATATATCAAAATGAAGACACTAGCACAGGCACCACAGAATGCTAGGTGGGCTTGAATATAACTCTGCAGAGAAGCGGCCATATCCCATGAGTGAGTGCATAGATGACACTCTTGGCAACTGGCTTAGGTTTGAAGTCTTCTGCCTTGCCCGGCCGGTGTGGTTCAGTGGTTGATTGTTGACTCAAGAACCTGGAGATCATGGTTTGATTCTGGTTTGGGCACATGCCCGGGTTTCTGGCACAATCCTCAGTAGGAGGCGTATTTGAGGCAGCCCATCCATGATTCTCTCTCATCATTGATGTTTCTCTCTCTCCCCCCTCCCTTCCTCTCTCTCTAAAATAAGTAAAAAATATATTTAAAAAACAAATAAATGAAGTATTCTGCCTTTCACAGGTCTTTCGGTGCCAGTGTGAGACCGAGTGAATTCTGGAGGGTGGGAAATAGCCTTTCTGAGATGGCTTCCGGGATTCAAATCTTGAACATCTGCTGTCTCTGGCTTTGCCCACCCCATTATTGCTTATTCTGTGACTATTACAGACAACTCCAAGACACTGAGAGATACTGAAGTGAAAATACAGAGTAACTCACTACAGAGAGTCAAGGAATAAACAGAATAGCGAACACTCTCATTTTCAGCCACCTTTAACCCGGTCCTTGCTGTAGTATCTCTTCCATCAGCTTAGCCACCTCCGGTGACAGAGGCTCAGTGTCTCCCGAGGATGTGCTGGCAGGTTGGGGACCCACAGCTGGCACCGTCTCGGTCCAGTAGGACACGGACTCGCTGTGGAGGGGATGTCCTTTCTCCAGGGAGGCCCTGGCTGCGCGCAGGCAGAGGTGCGGGAGCGCCGACCCGCCCCAGCCCGTCAGCCCCGGCGGCAGCGGAGAGGAGCTGGGGACTCAGAGGCAGAGGGTGAGCCCGAGCGAGGCTGTGGCCTTTCCACTCCGGTCCCCACAGCCCCCGGCGGGACTGGGTTCTGATGTGCGCGCACCTGCACCCGGGCGGGTGCTCACAGCCGGGCCAGGCCGAGCTGGTGCCCGGGCCGCACAGTGACTGTGTGTCAGGGTGACCGTCAGAGGGAGCACTGCTCACAGAGAGTACATTGTCTGTGAGGGGAGAGGCTTGTGACAGCCAGAGTGACAGGAAGGCCACCCAACCGGCTGCAAGTGCCTTCAAGAAGCAAGTAAAGGCAGTGGTGAGGGACCAGGGACCTCTTTTTCATTGTGGTCTCCTGAGACCGGCCTGTCCGCTGCATCGCTGTGGTCCGATCCAGAGAATTGAATGGAGAATAGACAGTGTAGTGTGTGGTAGGCATTGATATTTACGTGATGGTAAAACCGGGTTTCATACAGGCTAGGCCCCCACACCCAAGAAGCTGACTCTACCAGAAATTACAGGAGGACGGACTAAATATGATTCTTTGGAATCATTACTGACAAATGTGTGTGTGTGTTTTTTATCTCTATTACATATGCTTCCTTTTTTCTCCCACTTACCCCTTATAGCCCACTCCCATCCTAGTGCTCATAGTATTTTCTTACAGTCATTGATAGCAAGTGTTTCTCTCTCTCTCTCTCTCTCTCTCTCTCTCTCTCTCTCTCTCTCTCTTTTTTTGGATTTTCATAATAGTAGAATGGAGGAGGGATAGAAAAATTTAAATGAGAGAAAGTTCTGATTTCATTATTCCAAGTGACTTCAAGTTTTGTTGGGACTTTGCTTGAAGATGACAACCAGGTGTTTTAAAGATTTTACAATACGATTCAGGCCAGATTTACTGAACTAGCTTCACAGGGACTTTGAAATGTTGAAAATCATTTCTATGGGAAATAGAATCTAAATTTAAAAATTTACTCAAATATTGGCTTGTAAGAGAATCTGTCATTTTTAGCAAGAGAGGCAGGAGTTAATTTTCTTTGAGTTAATGGGCACAACATGGGTCTCCGCTGCCTATTCAAGGAGAGAGGCGTCTTGCGATCTCAAAAAGCACCAACGCGCCGCGGTGTCCATGGTGAGGGGACTAACGGTCCTGTGCTTGTCACACAGCATCCCGGCTCCATTCAGTCCTTCGGTTTCCAGAAACAAGAGCCCGATTCTTAGACCCCTGGATGCCTTGGCCCCGTCTGGCGCCATGGAGGAGAGAGGGCCATGGCGCCAGTTCTTGGAGAACCGCCTTCAGTCCAGGGCTCCCCACGCTGGACGAAAGGCAGTGACTTTTTTGTTTGTTTCATGTCTTAGACTTGCTATTCTTCATGGAAGCGCCATGCAGGAGGGATACTTCGTATTCTGTTGAAGAAGACCCTATGCAGCTAAAAGTATTGCCCCCTTTTTTGGTAATATCAGTCTTGGGTAAATGATCAGTCTTGGGAAATAGTGCTTCCTAAGACACCAGTACAGTGGGGGGAGGGTATCCTAATAAATACTCGATAAAATTTAGTACACAACAGAACACATTTTAAATATTTTGCATAAGTATTAAAAGCACCCTTATGCTGCCAAGACCGGTTTGGCTCAGTGGATAGAGCGTCGGCCTGTGGAATGAAGGGTCCCGGGTTCGATTCCAGTCAAGGGCATGTACCTTGCTTGCGGGCACAACTCCAGTAGGGGGTGTGTAGGAGGCGGCTGATCGATGTCTCTCTCTCATCGATGTTTCTGACTTTCTATCCCTCTCCTTTCCTCTCTGTAAAAAAAATCAATAAAAAATATATATATAAGAAAAGAATTACTGATTAAAAGCACCCTTATGCAGACAGATGTCCTGATCTTGCATTTGAAACAGCTCTTCCTGATTTTCTTAGTACATGTGTATCTGTTATCACTTTATCCGTGAAGCAAGTGAGAACTATTATTAATCCATTGCCTTATTGTATTCTTATATATCATTTTAATGTGCCCAGGGAACTTAAAAAATAACTGCTTTGCGCCTGTATTTGCATATGTGTTTGTATTTAACTTGAAAAAAGGTATGTTTACAAGAGCATTGCAGAGATAATGCAGAGAGGTCCTGTGTCCCATCTTCACCCTGAGCGTACTTTGCTCCTCCACTGCTCCTGAGGATATTTGGAAGTGTCTGGAGGCATTTTGTCTTTCAGAGTTTGATGTGTTCTTGGCATCTGGTGTGTAGAACCTAGGCATGCTGCGAAAATCCTTCAAAAGAATAGACAACTTCTCACAAGTAAGAATTAGCCAGCCTAAACTGCAGTAGCATTGAGGTCAGAATTTCTACTCCAGACCCTTCACCCATTTTCCTAATGTTATTAGCTCTCTATATAAAAGGCTAATATGCAGTGTCCCCTTGGGAATTTGACTGGGAGACCAGGAGCTTGATCATGCCCTATGATGTGCGCTGGCCACTAGGGGTTGGCACAGAATGAAGGAAGGCCCTAGCTGTCAGCTGGAAGGCCCCAGTCGGCTCTGATCACTGGGCAGGCCTAGGGACCCTACCCATGCACGAATTTTGTGTACCACGCCTCTAGTGTTAAATAACTCTGATAAATATATCAAAATTAAAAAATTAGTATTGGCTCTGTGTTATTAAACTGTGGCATTTTTCAGATTTTCCTTTTGTAGATTAATGTCCTGTTTCTGTTCTAGAATCTATTCCTCTTTAGGCAGATCCACTCTAACAGTTTCTCCATTTTCCCTTGTTTTTTATGATCTTGACATGTCTGAAGAGATTTATAAGTGTTTTTCACCTGGGTATAGTATTGATTCCAGCCATGTAGCATGTAGCATGTCAGGGTTGCATATGGAAATGGTGTGTTGTTGGGTTACATGTATTACTGAGGATTATTGCCATTTAGAAGGTGGGGATGAGCGATAATCAATTTGATACCGATGTCAGGACATTGCCACATCATGAGGAATTTCCTCCTCAAAATGCCAGCAGTGTTCTCATTGACACACTAAGATCTCCAGCTCTTTCTACTCATGCAGAGTGAAAAGTCTAGTCTCCAATCTAGCAAGTGATGGGAAGTAAGCTTCAAAAGAGAAGTGTCATTTGTAGAGCTTCAGTCCACGATTTTTTGTATCTAACAGCAGCTGTCTTGGTTGAAAATGTTGGATTTACTCTTTTCATCATCATTTTAACCTTTTGGAAACGTCTATTTCAAATGCTTTTACTGTATCTGCCAAGGTGTGTACCAAAGCATCAATCGACACCCCAGAGAAACACTGAATCTGTAACTTGAATTCGTGGTAAGAGTCAGTGTAGTTCCACGGTGAGGAGGACAGAGGGAAGGATTGATGGAGGGTATGCATTCCTCTTCCTGATTTCTTTTTCTCACCGCACCTCTCCCACCTGGCAGCGGGCACATGTACTTACCGGGTTAGCTTCTGGCTCCGCCCCTGCAGAAATCAAGCTCCGAGAGAGAAGACAGCTGTTTTCTGCCTCTAAAGACAAAACCACAAAATTCATGTGTGAGCGGTGTTCAGAGACTTGAGGCGGAAAGAAAGCCATAGGCAAGTGTTCTCATGACCACTCACGTGGCCCCTGGCCTCCTCTCCTCTGCCAGCAGTATTGCTTGCTGTTTAATTTATATAAATGGCATGTGCTACATACAACATTACACCTCTCGTCTTTTTCATTCAGTAAGTGTAGTTTTGAGATTTGTCCATGTATTGGTAAAAGTGTAGCTCTAGTTCAGCAGCTTTCCACTGGAGGTGACCTTTGTCCTTCAGGAGAGATTTGGCAATGCCTGGAGACATTTCCGATTGTCACTAGTGGAAGCGGCCTAATGACAGCTGCTCAAGAGAGGCCCGGTGCTGCTAAACATCCCGCAAGGCCCAGCACAGTGCCCGGCACAGAGTTATCTGGTTCCACAGTCCTGATGCCCTGGGCTCTTCTTCCCTTGAATCTGCGGACTCACCTGATCGCACAGACCAGAGTCACGTGACCCATTCCCTGCTGATGGACACTGAGGTTGTTCCGGTTCTCAGCTCTGACACAGTTTGACAGAGAACAGTCTTATTGATCTCTCTCTCTCTCTCTCTCTCTCTCTCTCTCTCTCTCTCTCTCTCTCTCTCTCTCTGTAAGAGAACTGCTGGCAGCTGCACTCTGTTCTAGAAACACTTCCAGAATGGCTGGACCTATGGACAGCCACTGCACCACCTGGGATTCCAGGTCTCTGCATCGTTATCAGCATTTGTTGCTGTCTTACTTTTTATTTCTAGCACCCTGAAGAGCTTAAATGAGTAGCTCATTTAAAAAATCTCTACATTGTCTGATTATTAATAAGAGCAAAACCATGAATAATCCGCATGCTCCAGCGTTCTACAAAACTGGGGGCAATGCGTTTGTCAAGCTTGCACTTCATTTTGTTCATCTCCGTATGTTGGGCATGTTTTACATTCACATTTTGGGAGAACAAGCTTGACTGTTTCTGCCAGCAGAGGGCACTGCCGCTCAGGGATTCTCTACTAGGGTGACTGTTCCTGTCTGTCTCTGTGACACACACACACACACACACACACACACACACACACACACACACACAATCCCTTCCTCCCTCCCTCCCTCTCTCCCTCTCCCCCCCTCCCTTCTTCCAAGCCTGCCCACATCCTGGAATATTTAGCAATGACGTTTTCACAACGTGGGTATGCTGCTGGCACCTAGAGGTTAGAGACTGGGGACTCTGCCGAAAGCCTGCAACACAGAGGACAGCACCCAACAAGCAAGAGGGAACGATCTGGCCCCAAACGTTAACAGCGCCCCGCTGAGAAACGGGTGTGAGAGAACCCGATTAGATGAATCTTTGGAAGCAAGAAAGACTGACAATTCCCAAGACAATAAAGATGCCCATGTTTAAGAACTGAATGTTTGAAATAAGAACAAGCTTTTTCGTATGCACACTGGGCAAGCAGGGGTGAAAAATGCCTTGCCCGTTAGTATGCTCCTAGGAAAAGCAGGAGGGATGGGTGGGTGGCGGTCTGGGGTTGGCAGACCTGCCAGCTGGGATGGTGGTAGGTGACCTGGTGGTATCATGCAGGGGCAGAGTCATGCAGGGTCAGAGAAGTGAGGGTTTGGATTTTAGGAGGTGATGGTGGCAGGGACACCAGCATGACCACACGCGTCTAGGTCTCTCCCAGTCTCCTCGTGGCTGTGTCACCTGTGCTGGCGGTGTCCTTGCATCCGGGTGGATGACAGACAGGACAGGCTTGCGGGGGGCGGGAGGAAGGTGGCATTGTCTTCCTTTCGGCCTATTGCACCAGGAGCAGCGTCCCCGGCCCGGGCACAGAGTCAAGGACCACTCCGTTTCCCGCCCGGGCGTGCGGGCCAGCGGCCTGTGCTCAGGCGTGGCCTCCTCCTCTCGGTGTCCGGCTCTCAGACTAGACTGTCGGTCAGACTCCCTTTTCCGCTCCTGCACTGGCTGAGCGGCCTCAGTGCTGTCCCCTTGGCACAGGGGTCAGCGTGCCCTTGCCCTTGGGTGCATCCCAGCATATGAAGAGAGGGAAGCACATTTCCGATGGACAGTTGGAAAGCAGGTAACTGCAAAAGCGGTGTTCAGAGTTAGGGTACACTGATCCTAGCATTCAGTTTGGAGGTCTGTTGTTGGTCCGGCCCCAATACCGGAGTGGGAGAGGCACGCGGATAGTGGCCATTAGAGCAACTCTTGGATCCAGAGTGGGAATGGATTTATCTGGATCGAGAAGCGTCAGTGGTTCAGAGCCAGTGTTTGGAAGGTGGGGTGCGGCCAGCTAACAGGTGATGGAGAGTGAGGTCTCCAAAGGTCTCTGCGAAATAATTCTTCTTCATTTTATTTTTTGGTACAGTCCTTATTTCAGGAATGGTCCTCAAGTATATGATTTTGAAACAACAGAAATTTCCTAATACCACCTCTTTTCATAATGTTAGAAATTACTTTTCATTAATAGCTAAGACATCTTGCTGAAACTGGTTTGGCTCAGTGGATAGAGCCTGTAGACTGAGGGGTCCCAGGCTTGATTCCTGTCAAGGACACATACCTTGGTTGCGGGCACATCCCCAGTAGGGAGTGTGCAGGAGGCAGCTGATCGATGCTTCTCTCTCAATGATGTTTCTAACTCTCTATCTCTATCCTTTCCTCTCTGTAAAAAGTCAATAAAATATATTTTAAAAAAATAGCTAAGACATCTCTTAAGATGGCAGTAACACCAGAGTGGATAGTCCAATGAAATGTGGCATCATTTGCTTACAGTGGTTTTTTTTTCTTCCCACCATCTGCAGAATTTCCCATGTCTTACTTTGCAACGTAACCCGGAGGGTGTCCTTCTGGTTTGTGGTTACCGATCCGACGAAAAACTACACCCTGCCTGCTGATGAGATACAGTCAGCCATAAGGTAATCACTGTGAAATATGCCTTCTACCAGTAAATCCACCTGTTGATTACTTCAGCTCTTTTCATAGGCATTAAAACAATGTACTTCTGCTTCACAGTATTTATGAAGATGTCAAGGATTTTATTTTGCTAGAGTGTATTAGAGATTCTCACGAAGGGGTTCTTTTCTCTCCAAGAGACGTTTGGCAGTGTTTGCGGATATTTTTGCTGTCGCAGCAGGGGCAGAGGGAAGTTTGCCACGAGGCAGAAGTTAGGGATGCTGCTGAGCATCCTGCTATGCCCAGGACAGTATCTCACAACAAAGAATTATTAGTCTCCAAATGTCAGTCATGCTGTGGTTGAAAGACCCTGGTTTAAATATTAGCTAAGAATATTTAGTGCTGTCTTTTTTTTTTTTTTTAAGCAAGAACACCTTGTACGGAACTATTGTGTGATGGTTCATCACATGGATTCTGGAGGCCAAATGTTTAGGTTGTTAATTCTGGTTTTGCTTCTTGGTAATTATTTGAATATAGACATATGACTTTTCTTTTACTTTCCTTTTTTCATTTATGAAACAAGAATAACATAGTATCCCTAGCTCAGATTTCTTGGGTCTTTAAGTCCTTACCTTCCTTAGTCAATGTACAGTCTTTATCTTTAAAAGATACCTTTTAGCCTTATTTTGTAATTGTTCAATTACAGTTTACATTTAATATTATTTCATATCGGTTTCAAGTGTACAGCATTTCAAGTTAGACAATCATATGCTTTACAAAGTGTTACCTCTGTATGTCAAGTACATATCTGCTACCATACATAGTTATTACAATATTATTGACTGCTGTACTTTGCATCCTCATGACTACTTTGTGACTACCAATTTGTAAAAGATACCTTTTTAAAAAAGAGATAAAATTAGGATTCATACAAATAAAAATAAATTCTATCAAATACTTTATAATTTCATTAATGAGGAAACTAGTAAAATATTAAAACTAGTTCAGAGGAACTTCAAGGAAGCATGCATACATAGGAATTAAGGAATAATGATATTCATTTAAAAAAAGAATTACCAGTTTATCAAGTAGTCATCAATCGTGTTCTCCCAGACAAAATTCACTTGATGTTAGTTTTATATATAACTTAGAGATTTCCAAAATAACTCATCCTATCTAATAAAAGAGTAATATGCAAATTAACCACCACTCTGCTATACCCACAAGCCATGCCCACCAGCCAATCAGGAGTGGGTATGCAAATTAACTCCAAACAAGATGGCTGCGGCCACAGAGTGAGCAGGGGGGTAGGCTTGGGTTTCTCTGGTGATGGAGGAAGCCAAGCTTTCCACACACCCTGGCAGGCCCAGACCTCGACTCAATTATTTATTAGAAGATAAATAAATCCCAACAAAAATGGTGGCATTCACGGAGCTGGAGAGAGCATGAGGCTAGGGTTGCCCCCAGCGATGGGAAGAAGCCACGTTTCTGCAGCCCTGGCCTGTCTTGGCCTCCACTGAAGGCTATAAAGTTTCAATTATAGAAGATAAATAAATCCCAACAGAAATGGCTGCTGCCCAGAACGAGCAGGAGGCTTGGCTCTGCTCCAGGCTACAAAGTTTCAATTGTAGAAGATAAATAAATCCCAGATACCAGGGCCTCTGCTTGGGTCACCTGGGGGCAGGTGAGGGCCCGTGGCTGGCCTGCAAACCACCACAGGCCCCTCGCCCAGGTTGCTCCACGCCCCAAGGGAACACCTACCCTGATCTGGGACACCCTTCAGGGCAAACCAGCTGGCCCCCACCCAATTGCCAGGTCTCTATCCTATCTAATAAAAGAGTAATATATAGATTTACCATTACTCCAAGACACAAAATGGCTGCCCACATGTGGTCAAAGATCCTGCTCCCATGTGGATACAAGATGGCCAGCAGGGGAGGGAAGTTGGGAGGGACCAGGCCTGAAACAGAGGGCAGTTGGGGGCAATCAAGCCTGCAAGGGAGGGCAGTTAGAGGTGACCAGGCCAGCAGAGGAGGGAAGTTGGGGGATGACCAGGCCTGCAGGGAAGAGCAGTTGAGGGGGACCCAGGCCTACAGAGAAGGGCAGTTAGGGGTGACCAGGCCTGCAGGGGAGGACAGTTAGGGGTGACCAAAACTCCAGGGGAGGGCAGTTAGGACCATACAGGCTGGCAGAGGAGCAGTTAGATATTAATCAGGCTGCAAGGGAGTGGTTAGGGGGTGATCAGACTGGCAGACAGAAGCGGTTAGGGGCAATCAGGAAGGCAGGCAGGTGAGCAGTTGGGAGCCAGCAGTCCTGGATTGTGAGAGGGATGTCCAACTGCTCATTTAGGCCCTATCCTATCGGGCAGTGGGACATCCCTTGAGGGGTCTCAGATTGGAGAGGGTGCAGGCTGGTGTGAGGGACACCCTCCCCCCGTGTACGAATTTGGTGCACCAGGCCTCTAGTAAATAATAAAAGGCAGAAATTATCTAGAAAGTTGTTCTTGCCAGATACTCAGTGATATTTTTTATTAATGTACTACATGTGTACATATCTTCCCATTGAGTGATATGATTTTTTTTACCCATTTCAAGATGTACAGTTTTTCCTGATGGTCTCTCCTCTTCTCCCTGTGATCATAACAGACTTTGAAAAGGGAAATGTAGTCTTTATTTCATAGAAGCAGAAGGATGCAATTTGTTTTTATTTCAATTACTGTGCACACTTTATGTGTCAAACTTCAGATCCCATGCATGATTGATGTTGGACAAAGGTATATTGGGAGAAACAAACTATAGAGTATCCCAGAAATGTACATATGCTTTAATAGCTGATAGTTCAATTAGTATTCCTTTATTTAAGTAATGTTTCTTTATTTAACCCATTGGAATTAATAATTATTCAGTGTGTATACATTTACCCTGCATTTTCTGAAAAAGAAAAATGAAACAAAGTAACTTTCTTTACTATGGATTTGCAGGTTATTAAGGTGCACATTATTGTCTTTAGCAAAAAGAAATCTCTAGTGAAAGAACTCATTTGCTTTCTGTAAAATATTAACATTTAAAATAATGAGCACATGATCAGATGCCAAAGGTTTTGTGTGAACAATCATCTATTTCCCTCGCTGAAGTAAAGTTATTGATGCCACGGATGGGGAACCTTTTATCTGCCCAGGGCCGTTGGGATATTTATAACATTATTCGTAGGCCATAGGAAATGTTCAACTTAAAAAACGAGCCTGCTCTATTTGGTCAAACATTCCATTAAATCACCACTAATGCTTTGGCAGGGCCAGACCAATGATTTGGGGGCCTTATTTGGCCTGTGGGCCAGCCCTCCCCCACTCCTGATCTGTACCAGTGGGAAGTGATTAAATCTGCTTCAAATGATGATTTGAACTAAATTATTCCTATACTTTTGCTACGAAGAATACTGTTAAGATCCACCACGTAGATAGTAAGAGCTAGGAATACTGTATTAGTATTTCACATGGAAAGGGCTTTTATGCAAGGCCTGTGATGTTGGGAGGCTGCTAATGTGACCTCCGATAGGGTTAAATCTCCAACATTTACAGGGAACTCATACAACTTAACAAAAGGAAGATAAACCATCCAAGAAAAAAATGGGCAAAGGACCTAAATAGACACCTTCCGTAAGAGGACATGCAGAAAGCCAAGAGACACATGAAAACATGCTCAAAGTCACTAATCATCCGAGAGGTTAAATCAAAACAACAGTGAAATACCATATCACATCTGTCAGAATAGCCATCATCAACAAATCAACAAATGACAAGTGCTGGCGAGGATGTGGAGAAAAAGGAACCCTCGTGCACTGCTGGTGGGAATGCAGACTGGTGCGGCCACTGTGGAGAACAGAATGGTGTTTCCTCAAAAAACTAAAAACGGAACTGCCATTTGACCCAGTAATCCCACTCCTAGGAATATATCCCAAGAAACCAGAAACACCAATCAGAAAGGATACATGCACCCCTATGTTCATAGCAGCACAATTCACCATAGCTGAGACCTGGAAACAATCTGAATGCCCATCGGCAGATGAGTGGATTAGAAAACTGGTTCATTTACACAATGGAATACTACGCTGCTGTAAAAAAGGAATTCTTACCATTTGCAGCAGCATGGATGGAACTGGAGAGCATTATGCTAAATAAGCCAGTCAGAGAAAGACAAATACCACTTGATCTCATTTATGGGTAATAAAGAACATTGTAAACTGATGAACAAAAATAGATACAAAGGCAGAGAAGCATAGAACAGTCTGTCAAACTGCAGTGGGAGGGCTTGAGACGGTTGTGGGGGAGGTAAAAAATCAACTGAAGGACTTGTATGCATGCATATAAGCATAATCAAGGGATGCCAGACACTGTGGAGGGGGCGGTGAGGGCATGTCCTAGGCGGTAGTGGAGGCCGGGAAAGGTCAATGGGAGAAAAAGGAGACATATGTACCACTACTTGTAATACTTTAAACAATAAAATAAAATGTTTAAAAAGAAAAGAAATCATACCAAGAGGGAAGGATAGAGTGAAAAGAAAGATGTGGTACTTAAGAGTGCAGGCAAGAAAAATTTCAAGCCTGAATGAGCTACATAGTTGGGCAAAATAATACTCGTTATACCTCATTTACCTAACTGTTTTTGATTCACAGGCATTTTTTTAAAAAATATATTTTATTGATTTTTTACAGAGAGGAAGGGAGAGAGATAGAAAGTCAGAAACATCGATGAGAGAGAGACATCGATCAGCCGCCTCCTGCACACCCCATCGTGGAGATGTGCCCGAAAGCAAGGTACATGCCCCCAACCGGAATCGAACCTGGGACCTTTCAGTCCACAGGCCGATGCTCTATCCACTGAGTCAAACCGGTCTTGGCTGGTTCACAGGCGTTTTTGAGTCATCATTCCTATTCCACCTTTATGAATGAGGAACTTGAGATTCAGGGAGATTAATTGATTTGCAGAGGCCACCACGCTGGAAAAATAAACAGCGAGGACTTGAACCCAGGCCTGCTGCCACCAAGTCCACTGATTTCTCTCTCTACCACAGTGTTTACACCTATAGAGGCGGGTGAGGGGATGACGGGCCAGTTCTTAAGCTGCCTGTTTTAGCTGTTTTGTGAGGGTCTGCCCATATTTAAGGCCAGTCTTGGCTGAAAGGTTCTTGTTGAGTGAGACCTATTGGGGATTTCAGTGGTGGACTGAGGTTTAGTCTGTACCGAACTGGAATTTCTAATCACCCAAAAGGTGATAGAATGGCAAAGGGTTAACCAACCAGGTAGAGAGGAGGAGACTGCGGAGCACCTTTTCATTTTTCTCTGACTTAGACCTTGGAGTTCATTATTTTGTGGAAATATTTGTGTTCCTGGATTACCAGTATTAGGTTGTAAAAAGAGAAAACATTCTAGTTTGGTAAAAATCACATTGACGCCCAGACCGGTTTGGCTCAGTGGATAGAGTGTCGGCTTGAGGACTGAAAGGTCGCAGGTTCGATTCCGGTCGGGGACATGTACCTTGGTTGCGGGCACATCTCCAGTGTGGGGCGTGCAGGAGGCGGCTGATTGATGTCTCTCTCTCATTGATGTTTCTGACTTTCTATCCCTCTCCCTTCCTCTCTGTAAAAAATTAATAAAATACATTTTTAAAAAATCACATTGACATTCTCCCCTGCTGTCGATGATCTGGTTGGGATATCCTTTATATCAATGAATAATCATGCCTCAGCATAGATTTTTATTTGCTAAAGGAGGTCTTTCCTGATAGCTTGGTGCAGATCTGCAGAGATTCGCAAGCCGTTACTGTCAGGTTCAATACCGGCACTGTGTAAGACAGCAGTCACCAGCCATATGTGACTATGGAGCACTGTGTAAGACAGCAGTCACCAGCCATATGTGACTATGGAGCACTTGAAATGTAGCTAGTCCAAGGTTAGATGCGCTCTAAGTGTAAAGAACACACTGAATTTCAAATACTTAATACAAAATAAGTGAACCAAGGCAATATTGATTATATGTTGAAATTATATTTTCTTAGATGTATTGGGAAAAATATATTATTAAAATCAGTCTCACTTGTTTGTTTTTACTTTTTTAAAAAATTCAGCTCCTTACAAATTTTTACGTCACACATAAGACTCGCATCGTATTTCTATTTTTTAAGGCCGCTCTGGAGGGAGATGAAGTCAGCTTGTGAATTCAGTGAAGGCCATACCATAGCTCCAAGAAGTCTCCTCATTTAGTTTTCAAGTTCCAGTTCGAAATTAGCTTTTTTGCTGAGACCGGTTTGGCTCAGTGGATAGAGCGTCAGCCTGCGGACTAAAAGGTCCCAGGTTCGATTCTGGTCAAGGGCATGGACCTTGGTTGTGGGCACATCCCCAGTAGGGGGCGTGCAGGAGGCAGCTGATCGATGTCACTCTCTCATCGATGTTTCTGACTTTCTATCCCTCTCCCTTCCTCTCTGTAAAAAAATCAATAAAATATGTTTAAAAAAAAGAAATTAGCTTTTTTGGTTTCAGACAAAGAAGTCTCTATAACCAGCCCTTCCCTAAGGCATGTTTCCATGCCTCCCTAACTGGTGCCGCCACCAAAAATGCCGGTTTTCCCAGCAAAAGTCACACGTTTACCTGCATGCTTTCTAGACTTTTGGACTCCCGAAGCACCATTTACTTTAGTCACATAGAACTCCTTGCAGTTTCCTGAGAAAACATACGATGCCATGTCTCCATTCCTGTGCTCACCACACAATTTGGTCTAAAGAACTCCTACCTGTTCCTCAAAACCCAGTTCAAAAGTTGCCTTCTCAGGAAAGCAGCCCTGATTTCTCACTATAACGTACTTAGCCCTCTGCTGGGCTCTCTGTCTGTACTCATATCTGCCTTTTTCATAGAACATTTTGTATGGCACCGTGATGATACAGGGGCTGAGCTGTCATCCTTTTAGACTGTAGGTCTTTAGTATTTTTATTTCCCATTGTATTATAGCATCTAGCACAGTATTTGGTTCTTAGTAAGTTTTCCACAAATGTTTGTTGAATGAATGGGGGGAAAAGATCAAACTTGATGGGTTTTTGCAACTGCTCCTGTATGAATGTTTTCTTTGGTTCTCATGTTCATCATTCACTTGTTAACATAGAATTTTATCTTTTGGGGCTGTTTGGTATTTATGCAAATCAACTCAAATAGATTCTTGGCATTTTAATGTAGATGCTACCCTCTTAGGAAATAAAGCATGGTGGGCAGAGCTCCAAGTCCAGGACTTCTGGTGACTTCTAGAACATTTGCAACAAGGGAGAGCAGTAGTGTATAGAAGTCACCTCTCCGGCAGTGAGCACAGCAACTTATGAAAAGCATACCACAGCACGAATGCCCTCGTCCAACTATGTGATCATGGAGAGAGAGGTCTGCATTTTCTGTTCCTAATTTTTTCCGTCTTGTTTTGTTGTCATTGTGTTTTAGAATGAATCGGAACCGGATCAACAATGCCTTTTCTTTGAATGACCAGACTCTGGAATTTTTAAAAATTCCTTCCACGCTTGCACCACCCACTGACCCATCTGTGCCCATGTGGATTATTATATTCGGTGTGGTATTCTGTGTCGTCATAGTTGCAATCACACTATTGGTTTTATCAGGAATCCGGCAACGTAGAAGGTAAGATATTGAAAGGGAATGATGAAATTAAAGAGCATTTTTCTCTTTGCTCATGATTTGGAAAGATAAGGAGAGGATTTGTCCCTAGCTGAAGATCATACCTTATATCTGAAACTTTGAAAAAAAACAAACGGTGATTTAAAAAATATCACCTGTGCTCCTGTATTTAGAGGCTTTTTGGAATCCAATGTCCCTTATTTAATTATTCTTCTTTCTGTTGTTGTAATTCTCTCTGTTCTCCACCATATGAATGTTATGTATCCAGAGTCCGTTTGAAATCTGCGTTCTGATTTTATAAGCTAGATGTACAGAGAATCTGCGTTCTGATTTTATAGGCTAGATGTACAGAGAATCTGCGTTCTGATTTTATAGGCTAGATGTACAGAGAATCTGCGTTCTGATTTTATAAGCTAGATGTACAGAGCTCAGACTTTCTGGGTGGGCAGAGCCAGTCTTTGGTTGTCATCTGCCCCCAAATGCCTGCAGTTCCCGTTACGTCCTCCCCACCTTGCCCCCCCCCCTTCTTGGCCTAGCGCCTGGAGCTGCCACGTTGTCCAGATTCTTCTTGGCTGTCTGGTCCTTCCTCCCTTTGATGGATGCTCACCCCTCTCGTGCTTATGGTAGGATACAGAACTGCGCTCCTCAGAGTGGCCTTTGAATGAACTCCAGGAATCAGACTCACCTTGTTTCCAGTGTAGGTTCTCTGGCTTTATCACAGACCCACTACATCAGAATCTCTGAATGGGACACATTTGAATAAATATTCAGGTAGTGGTACCTGGAGATACGAGTTTAATTCGTTCCGTAACCTTGAGGCGTGGGAAACTATGAGACGCTCCAGTCGCGGTAAACTGGTGGGTCGTGTGCAGCCGGCCGATCCGCGCGATGACTCCTATCTCAACTGTTGCTCGTATTTCAAAGCAAAAATCGCTCTCTCGACGGCTCGTATCTCAAAAATCTCGTATGTTAGGGCACTCGTATCTCGAGGTACCACTGTATTTAACTTATTTTGACAGCTTCCAAGTTATCACCTTCTGAATAGATTTCCAATCCTTGAGTTTATTTACCTGGATGCTGGGACACTTGCAGATTTTGCTGTCTAAATGATTGATATTACTTGAAGACAGAACTTCAGACTAGTGGCAGAGTTAGTAAGCTTGTGGGAGAGGGTGAGAAGAGACAGGGTTTCTCAGCCTGATGAAAGGAGAAAACTGTTTACAAGTACCTCTGACACAGAGGGGAAGGGGAGGAAGGCCTCAGCTCTTCACCAGACACCTGATGCTTCGAAACCTTTTGTTCTGATGCCGAGAAAGGACAGTTCTGAGAAGTGGGAAATGCATTGTTTTCAAAAGGGTTGATGCCCAGATAGGACATGTTAAGATCTGTTTGGCCAAGTGTGTATTCAACTCAATGTCTCTCCTGAGGTTTGCTACTTTCCACATGTTTCACCTTAGCTACTAACGCAAAGGAATCATTTTAAATCAGGGGCTTTATAATTCTTCACAAATGCTAAGTGAAATGCGGGTGGGATAAATGTGATTTATGTCTAGTCCCCAGTTAAACTCAGAGATTGAGATCAAGTTGTGCTTGCTTGATTTTCTCGAACGTGGCATGATATGCGATCCAAAGAAACTTGGTACAAGTCGTTTATTATGGGTTGTTTTGAATATGAAGAAATATTGTCTCTAACATTTGAATACTTAACATGGAATATTTTACAGTTTTGCATGAACCCTAAAATGCTCTAATTCTATGGCTTCTATTGATTGTAACCTTTATGGATTGACTTTATCTCCTCGTTTCCCAATATAGTAGAGGAGTTTAAAAAACGGACTCTGGAGATAAACTGCTTAGATTCCAAATATTTATCACCCGATTCCGCTCTTATGGATAATCCATTAACTGTATGGATATCAGGAAGCGCAGGCCGTGAGTCAGGAGGCTGTGGCTGGTGGTGCTAGAATCACGCTGGTTAATTTTTCCCTCTGGGTGGGGAGAGCTTCGCTAGAGCAGCAGCGAGGTATATAGAAATGATTAACTTGCTGGGGAAAAAAGAATGCATGCAGTAAAGTGCTCAGAGTGGTGCCCGGCATACAGTGAGCGCTCAATAAGTGTGAGCGGTTACTGTTATTTTATTATCCTGCCATTTGCTGACCTTTCAGCGAGTTTGTGCTGGGATCAGCGCTTTCCCTCTGAGTAGGCTCTGCAGTAATATAATAACTGGCAGGGTGGCCTCATCATCTGTTGCCTTGGAGAAGGGATGCTGTTGTCACAGCTTTGCCTCCACAAATTCATTGCGTGTTCCAACTAGGAAAACAGATGGACAGATCTCTTTGTAAACCTGGAGGGCATCAATTATTGGCAGATGCAGTCAGGACAGTTAGGACCGGGTTCTGAAGAGAAATTGATTTGTTGTGTTTTAAGTTGGCTATGATCTTGCACAGAGTATTTCACAGCGAGGAGAGGGTCTATTGGAAGTGGGGAGAGCCCTAATAATGGTGATGCAAGCCTTTTCTAATCATGGCCAAGAGGTGATCTGTCCCTAAAACTTTAATCTCGAGGGAGACAAGAAGAACTGCGTTTATTTCTCAATGATGTCTGTACTGGATCTGTGACTGGTCCCAGCCCAGCTGTAGATGTTTTGGTTCTCTTGTCAGCCTTCCGATGATGTTGATGATGATGATGGTGGTGGTGGTAACGGTGATGATAGTGATGGTGGATGATGGTGTTGACAGTGATGGTTATAATACTGAGGGTGGTGTGGTAATGGTAATGGCGAGGATGTCACTGAAGTGTGCTGTGTATGTTTTAGTAGAAAGAGCACTGGATCAATACTGTTGGTTTGGGGTTCCAATTTCAGGCCCTGACATGGATTAGCTGAGTGAGCGTGAGTATGTCACATATGGAAAATGAGAATAATATTTTTCACCTAGCTCCCTAACTGTTGCAGGAATTTTAGAGCTAATAATTGTGGGTTTTTTCTTTGCTTTGCTGTTCTTAAATGTGCATACTCAATAGGAATCAGACATGTGTGTTTTTTTAAAATATATTTTATTGATTTTTTTACAGAGAGGAAGGGAGAGGGATAGAAAGTCAGAAACACCGATGAGAGAGAGACATCGATCAGCCGCCTCCTGTACACCCCACAGTGGAGATGTGCCCGCAAGCAAGGCACATGCCCCCAACCGGAATCGAACCTGGGACCTTCAGTCGGCAAGCCGACACTCTATCCACTGAGCCAAACCGGTCTCGGCCATATACGTGTTTTAAGTGAAGCCTGCGAGACTAAATAGAATTCTAGGTCCACTGCTTTCACACCCATCTTGTTGCATTCTGAAAGACAAGTCACTCTACATATTTGAATCGTAGCTCAAATATGAAAAGTAGGGACAGCAATACATTCTACATAATATTGCAGTGGGAATTAAAGAAAATGATGTGTGCAAAGCACTGGTTTCTGCCACGTAATAGACACTAATTAGTATTATGGCTATCGCCTGGCAGATACAAAGCGCCCTGCCTACAGATACAGTGGTACCTCGAGATACGAGTGCCCTAACATACGAGATTTTTGAGATACGAGCCGTCGAGCGACCGATTTTTGCTTTGAAATACGAGCAAGAGTTGAAATAGGAGTCATCGCACAGATTGGCCAGCTGCACAAGACCCAACGGAACGAATTAAACTCGTATCTCGAGGTACCACTACATGGTGAGAAAGTACTGGTCCCATCGTTTAAAACCAGGCAGGCTTCATCCCAAAGCCACCAATCGCACTCTGCTGCCACGTCCACTGAAATTGTTCCAGCAGCGCGATTTCCCCGGAATCGCCCATACTGATTCTGAACGCAGCCCCACTTCTCCGATAATTTCTTACGTGTTTAAAAATCCCATTTGTCTGTCTTTTGTTGTTTTCATGGCTGTCTTGGGCCTGGTCTCTTCATACTGTCTTTTTGAAGGAAAACAGGAGTACCCCACCACTGCTTTATCTTGAGCAATCCCTCTTCGTTAACACGCCCTACTTCTGAGGGACACGCGATGCTTCTTTTGTCCCCTCTTCTCTCAGGATCTGTGGGAGTTTATTCACTCTCAAGGCTCCTAAGGGCTAGTTTCAGGGATTTGAGTCACTTAAAAATATCTAGATACCTATATATAATTGATTTCAGAGAGAAAGGGAGGGGGAGAAACAGCTAGAAACATCAATGATGTGTGAGAATCATTGATCAGCTGCCTCCTGCACGCCCCACGCTGGGGATCAAGCCCACAACTGGGCACATGCCCCGACCGGCAATCGAACCGTGACCTCCTGGTTCATAGGTCGACACTCAACCACTGAGCCACGCCAGCTGGGCCCGTCACTTTTTTTTAATTTTTATTATTCTCTTCCTGAGCTGCCTGACATTGCAGGGACAGCAGAAGTCCTTTAACACTTCACTTTAGTTTTCAGAACAACAGGTCGGAGTGATTCAGAAAGATAGTTAAGTTTTATGGTTCTTAGTAGGAGCAATGCCCAGGCCGTGAATCAGTTTATTACAGTAACACCATGAAACGTGACAGAGCCGTGTTCCTACTGTAAGCTCACCTTTGAACGGCTTATCGTCCGCACCAGCCAGAATGTTCCTGACGCTGCAGTTCGCGGAGCCCGGCGATGCCGAGACTGTACAGCGGACTCTGAGGGCACACAGGAACCATCTGTACCTACTTTGCCACCGACGCAGCCCCGTTTGCTAACTTTCCTCGGCAGTTTCACTCGGAATCTTTTTTGGTTGAGAAATCCTTCTCCTAAAAAACAAACTTGTCCTCATCTGTTTGCACCTTCCTTTGTGGTTCCTCCCCATTCCTGTGGGATGAGGGATGGATTATTTTTCCTCTGTGGTTGAGGCGGGGAAGGCATGGTTCTTTGCAGGGATCTGCCTGGATTTAGCTCTCGGCGATTTTTTTCTAATTCCATAAAAACATGTGTAAAGTGAAGACGCGGTAAATAAGTACTGGCAGCTGTTGTTTCTAACACCGTGCTGTGTTGCCTCCTACTGCAGACTGCTCCATCCACTAAGCTGTTTGTAATATGGTTTTCATACTCAACGCAGAAATGTTAGGGTAAGATTGGACTGTTTAAAATCTCCTTATGGTTAGGGATATTATTATTCACTCCAAGCCCGACCAGGGGTGACCTGGGAGAAAATTGATTGAGCTGGGCATTTTTTTAATTGATTTTTTACAGAGAGGAAGGAAGAGGGATAGAGAGTTAGAAACATCGATGAGAGAGAGACATTGATCAGCTGCCTCCTGCACGCCCCCTACTGGAGATGTGCCCGTAATCAAGGTACATGCCCTTGACTGGAATCGAACCCGGGACCTTTCAGTCCACAGACCGACGCTCTATCTACTGAGCCAAACCGGTTTTGGCTGAGCTAGGCATTTTTAAAATACATATTTTATTGATTTTTTACAGAGATGAAGGGAGAGGGATAGAGAGTTAGAAACATCGATGAGAGAGAGACATCGATCAGCTACCTCTTGCACACCCCCTACTGGGGGTGTGCCTGCAACCAAGGTACATACCCTTGACCGGAATCGAACCTGGGACCTTTCAGTCCACAGACCGACACTCTATCCACTGAGCCAAACTGGTTTCGGCTGAGCTAGGCATTTTTAATGATAATTTATAAACATTTCTTTCCAGGGCTTCATCCCTACTCAGGTATCACTTCTGTTTCCTATAATCCATGAAAAACGGAGGGAAGGAGCAGGAGTGAAATGTGGAGTTTTGCCCTCTTATTGAATCTATTCTTTTCACTCTCAGACATGGACTGTGTCTCTTCCAACATGTAGTAGGCCCTTACAACATGGTTATTGACTGAGTGCTGGGTACCAGGAGTGAGATGATGACATTGATCATTAGAGACCGTCAGCTTTGCTTTTTGTTGTTGGCTTTCTGGGGGACATGGGCAGTCACAGTACTCCTGTCCAGAAGGGGAGGGGCCAGAGTATCCTCATCCTCTGCTAGGTGACACCATCTGGCAGGAGGCCCTCTCAGCACATGAAAGTCTGTGGCCCCCCCCCCCCCCGTGTCGATCACTGATTGCTGGGGCCTGGAATAGCCATGGTAGCGTCTCACTCTGAGGATGGAGAAACAGAAGCGTCTCCTTGCCCAGGTCTCTGGGACTCTAACCCCCAACTTTCAACCCAGCACTGGGTCTCACAGTGACACATTTGCCAGAGGCATACAATATGGCACAGTGCTTTCAAGTGATGGCAGAGGGATCTACGGTATCGGATGCTACTTTCATTATGAACTGTAGTTATTTGAAGTTACCTAATGAACCATCAGCAAAGCCTGGCAAAATGTATACTAACTCCTAATTCCTAAGGTGTGATAATGAATATTTTCTTCCATCCATTTGAAAAAGTTAACAAAATGACAGGAAATAATACGTATGCCTGCCTGCTTGCCTCCCTTCCTCCTCCTCCTCCTCCTCTTCCTCCTCCTCCTTCTTCCTCTTCTCTTCTCTTCTCTTCTCTCTTTCCAGTAGATCCCATTCAAGACATACCTTCGGGTACTATCTGAATAACTTAGTCCGTCCGTCCATCCGTCCGTCCATCCATCCATTAACTTTTTATCCAGCCAATCAGTCATTGTTATACATTCATTGATCCATCCACTTACCCTCTGTATAACTAGCTAGACAGCCACCTATGTGTCTGTTCATCCAATTCTAAGACCACTCTGTGCCGAGTCCAGATTAGCTGTTTTACAAAGTATCTTTAAATTTATTTGGATTTTGATTACTTCCTCCTGAGAGATTAAGGTTAAAGAATTGGTGATGGGGTGGGGAAAGAACACAGAATTACATACATAATACATAATTTTAGTGTGTCACATCTGGAGGTACTTGTGAATTTGTCTCATTTTGGTGATGTTCACCAAATTCCTTGACAAAATCCAAATGTCTCTTTATAGTGGTGATATTCTGTTACTCCTATATCAGCTACCATTCTTTCACAAACACAAGCTCTCTCTTCTCTCTCTTCCTATTCCATATTATTTAAAGCACTAGAGGCCTGGCGCACAAAATTCATGCGGGGAGGGGGGGGTGTCCTTCAACCCAGCCTGTTCCCTCTCCAATCTGGGACCCCTTGAGGGATGTCCGACTGCCCATTTAGGCCTGATCCTACCTGCATTGGGCCTAAACAGGCAGTTAGACATCCCTCTCACAACCAAGGGCTACTGGCTCCCAACTGCTCACCTGCCTGCCTTCCTGATTGCCCTTAACTGCTTCTGCCTGCCAGACTGATCACCCCCTAACCACTCTCTTGCCAGCCTGATTGATGCCTAACTGCTCCCCTGCCAGCCTGTTTGGCTCTAACTGCCCTCCCCTACAGGCCTTGGTCCCTCCCAACTGCTGTCCCCTGCAGGCTTGATTACCCCCAACTACCCTCCTTTGCAGGCCTGGTTCCTTCCAACTGCCTTCCCCTGCTGGCCATCTTGTGGTGGCCATCTTGTGTCCACATGGTGGCAGGATCTTTGACCACATGGGGACAGCCATCTTGTGTGTTGGAGTGATGATCAATTTGCATATTACTCTTTTATTAGATAGAATAGAGGCCTGGTACATGGGTGGGGGCCAGCTGGTTTGTCCTGAAGGGTGTCCTGGATCAGGGTGGGTGTTCCCTTGGGGCGTGGGGTGGCCTGTGGTGATTTGCAGGTCGGCCACACCCTGGGCAACCCAAGTGGAGGCCCTGGTATCTGGGATTTATTTATCTTCTATAATTGAAACTTTGTAGCCTGGAGCGGAGCCAAGCCTTCTGCTCCCACAGCCATTGAAACTCTGTTGCCTTATGTGGAGGCCTCCGCAGGGTGTGAGGAAAGCTTGGCTTCCTCTATTGCCAGGGGCAACCCAAGCCTCCCTCCTGCTCTCTCTGTGGCCATAGCCGTCTTGGTTGGATCAATTTGCATGCTCACTCTGATTGGCTGGTGGGCATGGCTTGTGGGTGTAGTGGAGGTACAGTCAATTTGCATATTGCTCTTTTATTAGATGGGATATTGAAGTGGACTTTCATATAGGACTAATAGGAAACTCTACCTCAGTCATCACTGGGGCATCTTCACCATCTCCTCCCTTTCTAGAGTCCCTAAGGTTCTAAGGCACTTCCATAATGGTAGGAGTCTGTCCCGGTCACCACAGCAATGCCATCATTCCAGACATGTGATCATTCAGGTCTGCCTCTTTGGAGTTTCCTTCGATTCCTGGGACAATAGACTCTTTGGTCAGTCTAGAAGCTTTGTGCTTAACATCATGTTTCCCCTGTGCCCCAACACTTAACTCAGGATAAGCCTCAAGGAAACGCCTCCCGCCCTGTGATTGCCTAGAGCTACCCGCCTCTCTTTTTTGCCCCTTACCTCGATGATATCAAGCATAATTGGCTCAACTGTTTTGGTTTTTCACAAAAGACAGGAAGAACCTTTGAATTAAAGGCTGTAGCTTTCCACACTCCAAGGAAAGATTAAAAGCCTGGTTACCACTTGGGTGGGGGTAGCAGGGTCTACAAAGGGTCTGAGAATGAAAACTCAGAATTTATCCTAGCATGTAGTGTTTTTGAAATGACCTGGAATGATAGCTATGGGTTGCAATCTAATCAGTAAAATGTGTTTTGAGTCCTAAAAACATGCCTTACAAATAAATACATTTGCTTTGTAATGAGTAGAGTCAAGCAGTGATACCTATAGTTTATAATGTTTACTTCCTTTCTCTAAAGTAATGTGAGTTTGCTTCTTCATAAACCACTGCGATTTGATTTTCACTCAATATTTGCAGACCATTAATTTGTCAAATCCTGTGAGAGGAATTTATTACTTTTTTAAATTCAATTTTTGTGAAGTTCTCCTAGAGCCAAATTTTTTAACTTACCAATTTACCATACATTTTCCTCATATTCCTACATTCAATTTTTGTGTTAATGTAATGTATATATGTACACAAGCATTTATATAAATATACATATGCATTCAAATGTATATATATGTATGTATGTATTCCAAGTAAGAGCATTCGTTTTGATCAATATGTCTATGTCATCCATGAAGAATTATCTTGATAGCATATTTTTACCACATCAGCTCTTTATGATCTTTGAAACTTATTTGAAAACTTTGGGCCCAGTGCACAAATTTGTGCACCTTGAAAGGAACTGTGGCTGTGAGGCTGCAGTGGGCACCATCGGCCCATCTTCCACACCCTTGCCAGCCCCTCCTACTGTGGCCCTGGTGCCCTGTCTGCCAGCAGTCCTACTTTTCCCTCTCCCCTGGCCGTTACTCCCACATGCTGATGGAGCCAGCCCTGCTCGAACCTGCTGATGGCATGGAGTGATTGGGGCCGGTGCCCATAGTGGGTGCTAGTGGGACTATTGCATCAGCAGGTGTGAGTGGTGGCCACTGCCCCAATCGCCCCTCAGGAGCAGGGGTGTGTGTGAATAAGCCCTTAGGGGCAATCAGGGCTGGCAGCTGCTGGTGCTGAGTGACTGGAATCAGCGCTGGGCACCCGCAGCAGGTGCGAGAGGTGGCTCTGATGCTGGCAGAAGGTGTGAGTGGGGCTGGCACTGGCAACAGGTGCAAGCACCAGGCAGGACCGTGACATGCGGGAGCGAAGAATTTTCAGTAACCACCAGAGGTTTGCACTGATGATAGCGACAGGCGCCCCATCTTGGTCTGGCTCCCCTGTTCACCTGCTCCACCATCCCACCCTGGCCAACACCCCTCTGTTCTGCACATGCCTCCTGGTGGTCAGCGCACATCATAGCGACCAGTTGTTTGGTTGTTCGCCGTTCGGTCTATTTTCATATTAGGGTTTTATATATATAAATAGCATAAATTTTTCATCATTCTAAGTTTCCTCTTTCCTTTCCTGCTTTCCCTGTTTGTGTAAAAGACGATGCTTTCTCCTCCTAGATCCCAATAATTCTTTTTATGTGCATTTAGGAAGAACAAAGGACCATCTGAAGTAGATGACACTGAAGATAAGAGTGAAAACACGATCACAGTTGAAAATGGCATCCCCTGTGATCCCCTAGACACAAAGGGATGGCACATTAATGACACTTTCATGACAGAGGATGAGCGGCTCACCCCTCTTTGAAGGGCGCTATTCTGCTTCCCACGAAACTCAACACACGTGTCTGTGCAACTGTTGAGCACCACAAATTATTAAGGGCAGATTACATATTTTGTTTCACTATTCTTCTTTTGTAAGAAAATTTTGAATGTGCATGAAAGTGAAAGGCAATCAGTAATTCCTGTGAAGACCATTGGAATCATAAGCTGTTGACTACTCCCAACATTCCAAAGTAATTCTCTGACAACACAGCGTGTAAGTGTAGTCATTTGGTGTTTGTAATTATTGATTTAGAGGCCCACCGGTATTTAAGCATTTTCAAAAATAAGGACTATATATATCTTAAACTCTGGAGACCTACGAAAAAATATTCTTTCCAATGGAGAATCCCTATAACACGATGTGGGAATAATTATGAATATTATTTATATCATTCTGTATATGACTACGCATGGATAAAAGTAATTATTGTACACGGGATGGATAAAAGTGGAAGTGTTGATAAACAAGGTAGAATTTGATCCTGTTACCATAACAACCGTTGCTTGTGTATTTTCTGTCAATCTCCTCTAGTGCAGCTCTATTTGTTGACTTTTTCTGCAGTTTGTAGAAGTCCAATCTATACTAAATAAAGTGCTAATTATTTTTTTGATTATGTGAGTGTGGTCTGAGGTTTCTTTTGACGCTGTGAAACAGTAAGCCTAATTTTATTGTATTTTATCTTCTACCGACCTAGAAATGAATTATTTTTGTTGTGTCTATCCTTCCTTGAAGACATCTTGTACTCTTTAGAATTGGTTTTCCCCTCAGATAGGCCACGCGACATTCTGAATGCTAATAATTATTACACATTTATTCTTAGAAAGAAAATTCGCTGCTCTGTCTCCCACTGCTATCCCCCATAGTTGATGTTACAGCAGCAGTCTCTAACTCGCTTCCCTGCCTCCAGTCCTGCTCCCTGGGAATCGACTCTAAGACGGATAGTTGCCCGAAGATTTATTGAGGTCTGCTCTCAGGAAATACCCCTGGAAGACGTGAGGAAGGCGCGAATGTGGCAGACAGACGTTAAGACACCTACCAGCTCCTGAAGTTTACACCTCCAACAACCGCACCCCTTCAGGAAAGATGGCACCTGTGACTTGCTTCTAACGAATAGAACACCGCGAAGGTGGCGCTCCGCCACTCCTGCCATGACTTTATATTATGTCTGAGCAGACTTGTTCTAGAGACTTCCTTGATGGCTTCAGTAAGTGGCTGTTGGGAAAGCCCGGATGTAAGAAGCGGAGCAGCCTCTAGGAATTGCTGCTGGCCTGCTGGCACCGAAGACAGCCTCTAATCAATCAGCAGCCAGCAAGAGGCTGGGGTCCTCAGTCCTACAACCACAAGGAATTGTTTCTGGTGACAGCTGGAGTCGAGTCTCTGTAAGAATAAAGTCTGGCCAACACTTCGCAGCCTGAGCGGAGGATCCGGTTACCCTGACCCACGGGCATTGTGAGACGATCAGTATGTTTTCTGAGGCACGAAGATTGAGGTCATGGGTTATGCAGCAACAGGAAACTAAGGAAGCCGGATTAGGCAGAGGAAGAAGGGGCCAGCGACATGGTTACAACAGAATCCTCAGCCGATCCTTCAGGGAGGTCAGGAGCTGAGATTGTCCCTGATGGAGTGAGGGAGGGTGGATGGGCCTTTGGATCTGATTAGCCACTGACGGCCATGGGTGCGGTCTGGGCGAGGGTCTGCCCTTGGGAAAGAGAGTGCCCTGTGGCTGGGGACAATTCCCATGGAAGGACTCAGTCATGAGACTTTTAAAAGCCAATACAGTGGTACCTCGAGATACGAGTGCCCTAACATACGAGATTTTTGAGATATGAGTGATTTTGCTTTGAAATACGAGCAACAGTTGAGATACAAGTAATCGTACGGATCGGCCAGCTGCACACGACTCACCAGTTTACCGCAACTCGAGCGTCTCAGTTTCCCACGCCTCAAGGTTACGGAACGAATTAAACTCGCATCTCGAGGTACCACTGTATTTTCAGAAGCTGAGGATATATGTGCCTGGGCCCCAAAGAGCAGGCCTGCTGGACCCCCAGAATGTACACCACACCCTTCCCAGTCCGTTGGCCACAATAGAGCTTGAATGAATATCCAAAATGCAATTATGTTTACTGGAGGTGACATTGGTTGATTATGACATCATATAATTTTCAGTTGTACACCTTATAATGTAACATCTGTGTACTCTGTCGTAGGCTTACGAATTGGCATCTTACTTTCTTTAGGATAAAGCCAGACTTCTCAACACTGGGCCAACCGTAATTTCACCTTTACTTTCCTCTCTAATGTCATCTCTCACCCTTTCTTTCTTTTCTATCTATCTGCCTTTCTTTTCATCAATTATAATAGCTCCCTCACATGGAGGTCTTTGAACGAGGTGTACCCTCTACCTAGAACACGCTTCTGTATCTCTCAGCTACTCTCCCAGCTTCTCCTTAGCGTCTATCTCACTTAAACATCTTCCATTCCTAGCGGTCTTTGCTGAACATCCTGGCTTTGTGCTTTAGCAGTGCTCAGATAATGATGCTCCTCTTGTACTTTATATTTAAATGTGTTTTATGAAAATAAATAAAATAAATGTGTTTTATGGAAGAAGGGGATCTCAAACCAAGAATTCCCTGCTGCCCCCAAACCCTAATATAGTCTGTCTCTCTAAACATTTTCATAACCCACTTTAGTTGGCTCGCACCTCCAATTTGATAGAATTAATTATTGGTTGTCACCTCACCATATCTATATAAATTTTCAATGGTAATGATTGTAATATTTCATTTTCTTTATTTGCTTACATATCTATCTTCACCCTAAATATAATATTCTTAGAGGCAGTTTTCAAGTTTGTTAGCATACTGCCTTGTCTTTTCTCTTTCCTTCCTTTTCTCCCTTCCTTTTTTCTTTCATTTATTCTGCAATGGTGAGCACAGTCCCTGCCCTCATGCAGCTAAAAGTCTGCATAGTCCGAGCTCAATAAACGTGTGCTTAGAGCCAAGACCGGTTTGGCTCAGTGGATAGAGCGTCAGCTTGCAGACTGAAAGGTCCCAGGTTCGATTCCGGTTGGGGGCATGTACCTTGCTTGCGGGCACATCTCCACAGTGGGGCGTGCAGGAGGCGGCTGATCGATGTCTCTCATCGATGTTTCTGACTTTCTATCTCTCTCTCTTCCTCTCTGTAAAAAAATCAATAAAATATATTAAAAAAAAGAATAAACAACAAAAAAAAAAAACACGTGTGCTTAGAGACAAGCATGGGAAATTGTAGTTGTTGCAAGCTCAGAGTCTTACCCTTCTGAGAGCAAAGCCAGAATTTGTGGGTGCAAGGTTTTTGCCTTGAACACCATTTTTACTTGGGGACCACATGCTCTTTATTATTATTAGAGCTTCCTTCTTTTTTAGGAGAGGAATGAGTTTTGATCTCATTGGCAACGTATAATTTACCAAAGACCCATTTTCTATCTTACATCCTTTTTAGTTATATACATCAGAATTAGGGTATCTTTGCATATAGAACTGATGAAGCAGCTGAATTCAATCCGTGTGTACTAGCAAGCAAAATCCAAAACATGTATTGTCATGAAGATGGACATTGTTCTTGGTAGGGAGAAAAAAAAACTTGAGATATTACAAGGGTTTATATTCCTCCAAAGGGAAACAGTACGTAAACAGATACCAAGTATATCCATGGCATTAACATTTCATGGATAAGCTATCAGGAAAATATGTCTGAAATGTCTCAATCATGGGAAAAATGGTTGAGAAACACTGGGATTCTAGATAGGCTTATTATTCTTAAGGCACAGATAAACCAATCCGATCACTAAATCTTTTTTCTTCACTGTGTTTATTCTCATGCCAAAGGGATTTAGTCCAGTTGCAATAACTATACTTATTGGGTGAGTCTTCTATGCTAGCAGAGATGTGCTGTAAAGCTGACAGTCAATATAACCGCAAAATGGAGCTTATGTGTCCTGCCTACTGCCTTTGACAAACACTGGGTAATTAGAGAGTAGCAATCATCAACTCTACCTTCCATTTTTAATGTAGTGATCCTGCTGTGTGCCACAGGGGAACGCATTGCGAGGTGATATGTACTGGAAATAAAACGTTATAAAGCAATTGGAAGTATTGCAGTCATTAAAGTCCCCAAGCCCTTAACAAAAGCTACAATGACACTGGAAAGATGGAAGTGTCTGAAAACCAAGTCACTCCGGGAAAAAATTAGCTGGTATGGTGATATCTGGACTTGTTTCACAGACGTAAATGCAGAACTTTTTTGGGGTGTAGTTTTCTCTTCCACGTTTTTCATCAGGACTAACCAATGCAAAATATCACTATATAAAATAACGCAGTGAATTCTTCAATTTAGATGATACATGATCAGATTTCAAATCTGAATGTCACCAAGTGAAATATGCACACTTATCTTTACTGGATAAGGAACAAGGAATAGGAGAGAACACATGTTAAGAACCAAAAATAGTAAAAAAATTCTTTTAATTTTTTTTATTTTATTTCAGAGAGTAAGGGAGAGGGAGAGAGTGATAGAAACATCAATGATGAGAGAGAATCATTGGTCAGCTGCCTCCTGCATGCCCCACACTAGGAACTGAGCCCGCAACCCTGGCATATGCCCCTGATCGGAATTGAGCCTGGGACCCTTCAGTCAAACCAGCTCTGATGCTCTATCCACTGAGCCAAACCAGCTGGGGCAGTAAAACATTTCTTAGAGTCCAAATCCCCAGTCCTTATTTCACATTCATGGAGCTTCTTAACAGTATTTTATTTGCCATTTTACATCTTGGTTTCCTTCATTAAAGTGTCACATATCTAGTTACCTCAATTACATGTGGGAGTTTTCTTCTTTCCTACTATTCTTTTTTTGCCCTTTCCTTCCTTCTTTCCTTCTTTCCTGCCTCAAAAATTTACTGAAATGTCCACTGTATGTAAGATATCATGTAAGGGTCAGGAAACATAAACAGAGAAAGAATGTCCTAGAAAGAGCCCATTCATTATTTATGACAAAATTAAATTCATTACTAAGAATATCATTCTCATCTGGAAATTTTGGCTTGACTGGATGAATGAACAAATGAATGAGTGAATAATTTATAGTTATTTATTGAGTTATTTTGCTCTTTATTTTCATAATATTGTTTAAAAATAATTTTTATAGGTTATGGGTACAGAAAAAGAACCAATTTTATAAAGCATAGTGCAGTGGTACCTCGAGATACGAGTTTAATTCGTTCTGTAACCTTGAGGCATGGGAAACTATGAGACGCTCGAGTCGCGGTAAACTGGTGGGTCATGTGCAGCCGGCCGATCTGCGCGATGACTCATATCTCAACTGTTGCTCGTATTTCGAAGCAAAAATCACTTGCTCGATGGCTCATATCTCAAAAATCTCGTATTTAGGGCACTCGTATCTCAAGGTACCACTGTATTAGTTTCCTCTTTAGTTTCACACAGTAGTCACAGTATTAGGGTAGCAGTAGTAACAGTAGGAGCAGCAGTAGTAATAGTAGTAGTAATAGTAGTAGTAGTTGGTGTAAGTCTCTGTGGTGTTACTTGGGAGTAAAGGAGTTTGCCCAGTAAAGAAATGACAGCTGTGTCTCTACGTGTCATTTTTCCATAGTTATTCCTTGATGGTGCTTATATTTTTGAAGACCAGTGAATATCCTACATACCATATTTTCCGGCATATAAGACGACTTTTTAACTCAGGAAAATCTTCTCAAAAGTCGAGGGTCGTCTTTGACACACTCTCCCTTCTTGAATTGTCTGTGCTATAGAGAAGTTGAAAGAGAAAGAAAGAAACAGGTGAAAAATTGAGTGATATTCGTGTCAAGTGTAGTGTAGTTCTCAATAGTGAAAAGAAAGAAGAGAGTTGCAGTTTGTGCATAATTAAGGCAACTGCCCCCCTGCCAGCTTGGTCACCTCCAACTAAACCCCCTGCTGGTCTGGTTGCCCCCATGTAGCCTGCTGTTCAGTCATCCATCAGGTTGTTTCGGTCTTGATGGCCCTTGGCTTTTTATATGTTAGGATCTATAATGGCTGAATCTCAGAACTGTGCCCTACATGACCCAAAGCAAAGCATAAATAGCACAAATATCCATCTAGAAAGACACAACCACATGTAGATCTGATAGGGAGACAGTGTGTAGGCATTTTCAACAGAAAGGGAGGGAGGGAGGGAGGGAAGGAAGGAAGGAAGGAAGGAAGGAAGGAAGGAAGGAAGGAAGGAAGGAAGGAAGGAAGGAAGGAAGGGAGGGAGGAAGGAAGGGGAAGGAAGGAAGGAAGGAAGGAAGGAAGGAAGGAAGGAAGGAAGGAAGGAAAGAAGAAAGGAAGGGGAAGGAAGGAAGGAAGGAAGGAAGGAAGGAAGGAAGGAAGGAAGGCTCCAAGAACTCGAAGAAAAATCTTTCAAGTACACATCACCCCCAACCCTAGTAATAACATAACTCCCCCCA